>CAXKVX010001588.1:0-115593 GCA_964058865.1 Eleocharis quinqueflora
ATTATAGAAGCTTAACAAATTTATCTCATGTTTGATGCCGATTCCAAACTCCAAACCACGAATAATCCAAGTCTCGGATCCTAGCATTCCCCTATTTCGAGCCACATGTGTCACCCTTTAGTCCTCGAGTGTCCCGAACTCTGCTGACACAATCCTCCTTTTCTTCCTAGTCACGCTGACCCTTTTTCCTTCTCGTGATCCCCTACTTTTCCTCAGCATGCAGACCCATTTTCCTCATATTCCCCCAGCCCTCGAGTGTCCCGAGTTCTCCTGACACGACCCCCTTTTCTTCCTATCCACGCCGACCCTTTTACTTCGTGTTTTTTCAATGCATTGCTAATCATGATTCTACACATTCTCATAAGTGTCGCTTCACCTTCTTCTCCCCTCTCCATTTCTCCTCCATTGGACCCATTTGTTTATTTTAATTCTTTAAAACTCCTTCTTTGGCTTCGCCTTTCTATTTCCTTACTCTAATTTTGAACTTAGCCTTTTGAGAGTTGCTAGCTTTCTTCTCTTTTCTTTCTCATGATGGTGTCGGTATTTGCAAGATGAAATATGCAAGTACTTGGAACTTCATGACGGTTTGTTATGCAAAGGTGATGTCAGACTCGGAGAATTCCACCGCCCACTTGAGTAACTGATTCGAGACCTCGAATTTCTCAAACACGCTTTTTAGAGGTTCATTTGTCAAAAACTCGAATGGAATGTGCTTGAAAGTATGGATGAAGTTTCCGAGTCGAAATGACTAGAGAATAAGCCACTTCTCTAGTGGTGGGTAGCGAGTCACGATATCTCGGAGTATTTGAGACACAAAGTAAACATGATGCTGTATTCCATCTTCCTCTCGTATTAATACTGAGCTGATCACCATATCACTCGCTGCCAGATATAATAGTAGTGTCTCCCTATTTGTTGGCCGACTCATGATTCGGGGTTGAGTAAGACATTGTTTCAATTTGTCGAATGTCTCTTCACATTCTTTATCCCACTCAAATTTTCTTGCTATCTTTAGTGTTTGGAATAACGATAGGTAGACCTCTCCAGATCGAGAGATGAACCTGCTTAAAGAGGCTATTCTACCTGTAAAGATTTGCATCTCCTTGACACTTCTCGGGGGCTTCATGTCTAAGATAGCCTTGAACTTAGACAGATGTATCTCGATTTCCCTTTTCGGGACGATGAAGCCCAGGAATTTTTCGCCTGAGAGACCAAAGAAGCTTTTCTTCGAGTTTAACCTCATGCCCACTTCTCGCATTCCCCCGAATGTTTCTTGCAAGTCTTGTATGTGTATCGATGCCAAGAGGCTTTTCACCACCATATCGTCTACGTAGGTCTTCATGTTGCAGCCTATTTGTTTGGAGATAACCTTATTTACCATCCTCTGATATGTTGCCTCGGCATTTTTAAGGCCAAAGGGCATGATGCGGTAACAATATAGTCCTTGATCGGTAACATAAGTTGTTTTGTCTCATTGTTCGGGTGCATATTGATTTGGTTGTAACTGAAGAAGTCATCCATAAAACTGAGATATTTGAAGCCTATTGTGGCGTCCACGAAGGTGTCGATGCTTAGTATGGGGAATGAGTTTAGGGTTTAGGGTTTAGTTGGCTTGGCACAAACTTGTGGCATATATCTTCCTTTTCCTATTGGTGTCTCCTCTAGAAGCTTGGCCTCCCGATATCATGTGAATGACTGGGGTCGATCCTCGCACCAGATTGACCTCGCCGTCACGGGTCTCAATCTTGTTGTCTATAACCATCGTACTATTCTCCTTACTGGCATACCATGGACTTGCACCCACAAAACCATTTCACTAACTTCCAAGTCTGCCAACTGATATTTGTTTGTCACTCGTTTCATTAATAAGAGATCTCCTCTAAAGTTTCATAACCCTTTCTTCAAAATCCTTTGCATGTCATGAAAAGAGGCAAACTCAACCAGGAAAGTGTTCTTTTGATGTAATCATATATTGGTTCCTGGTTGAACCTACCAATCACTCTTCATTCTGGTCACAAAAAGTCTTTCATTCACTTTTTCCTCTGTTAAAACTCTCACAACGATGCATTTTTTTCTAATTTGTGCTAGCAAGTTGATGTGGAGCAATATGCACTACATCATTCTCAACATCTCTAACTTTCATTTGGCTGACAAAACTTTTCACCAATTCCTCATCATTCATTTCCATTTTTTAGTAATGCTCTTTTGGGAGTTTTGGTATATTCCATTTTACTTATTAAATCTTGCATTGTTGTATCTGTTTGATGGGACATCGCAAAACATATTTTATCACTTATTTGACTCTTTGGTTAAAAGATGACCTTTCAGTGCACCTTCCTCAGGAGAAAACTCGTGCATTTCACCTCCTTCGTCATTACATGTTTAATATTTCTTAAACTTGTTGCAATAATTGTTAATGTGAGCCATAGAACTTTCTTCTTTTGGCAAGTCTGAAATTTTTTGTTACACACGTAGGCCATGCAAACTTCTTATCTTGGCAATCTCCAAATTTTCCTTTTTTTGAGCCAAGCTTGCATTAAAACCCATCCCATACTTCTGGAGACATGGGCCCAATATCCCTTTCTGATTTTTGGCCCAGCAGATCTCTCTGACAACCTTTAGAAGAACCTTGCCAGCCCTACTAACATCCCCTAGAACCTTCCTCACTGACTTTTCCTATCATCTTGATATGGTAGACCCGGATCACCAGAAGCTTCATGAACCATTAATGATAAAGATTGCAATGCCTTAGAAGCGGAAACATTTGTACCTAATTCAAAGGCTTGCGTGGCATTATAGTTATTGAACTTATTATTATTGTTATTGAACACCATATGTGCTTCTTTATCCATCTTGTCCAGATTAATTATAGGCATATTATGTGAAGTGCCCTCATCAGCATTGCACAAATTCCCCCTAAAAACTGTAGCCGTGTTATATCTATTAAAAGACTCGTGCTTTTCTATGAACTCCCCCCTTCTGGCCTTGTCCATTGCATCCTCTTTGTTATCATCAGAGCTGGTCCAATCATGAATTTCATCTTCAAAGTCATCTCCTTGTACCTCATCTGGAATTGACCCGTTAGAAGACCAGCTAATAACAATAATTTGACACCACCTTAACCTACCATGATAACACCCACTTATTTCGAAGTATTCCAAGAGTTCTCAAATCCAACATATGCTTCCATGTAACTTCTCTCTATAAGGACTAAATTATTTCGATTCAGTTCCTTAAGTACACATCCACATGCTGATATTTCCTATTAAAATTTCTTTTCGCCCAACATTCAACAAGGAAATCTCTAATTTGAATATGAACTATGTATCTATTTTCCAATCTTATTGAACCTTCATCTGGGTCATGCCTGATTACCCACCATTTTTTATCAAAAAGCCCAAGCTTGTAAGAAATCAATCAATATATCAATCTCCAAATGAAACAGAATGTATACAACATATGTTTTCCACCCCACTCGAATTGCTTGATATTGCGATTGATAACCTCCAAATTCCTCTGATAAAATATTTTGTATAGGTTCAACGCTTCTTATCAAAATAGACCCATTGTCAACATCTACCACCCGAATAGCGTGCTCCACCTTTTCCCTATTATCCAAAAAGGTGGGATCCGTTTCACATTGAAGGATCAACTTTTTCGCTAAAGGTGTAAAACATTTACCCCCTATCGGCATAGCAAAAACTCATTAACCACTTACTCCTTTTGTGTATTGTATGCCTAGATTAGTAGAAAAACAAAGAGACAAGGGAAAAGAGTAAAGATTAAGAATAGAAGATGTCAGATATCACATGTTTGAGAAGATATTAGGATAAAGAAGGATTTTAGAAGAGTGAGAGATTTGGGGAAAGAAAGATAGAATCTAGAGAAAGAATTTAGAAAGAAAATAAATCGCCTAGAGAGAGAAACACTCGTTAGAGAGAGAATTTTTTTCATATAATAATATTATTAACATGTATAAGCATTACTTGTAACTTGTAATGATGTATTAAAATATTTTTGTAGATATTAACTTCATGTTATCTAAGAGCTTGTGATTCAAAGAGTAGGGTTGTCAACGAGTAGGATAGGATAACAGTAGAGATTTTCGTACCCATACTCAATAAATTAACAGAAAAAATTCTTATCCATACGATAACGATATCTAATAAGCTAACGAAAATAAAATCTTACCCATATATCTTTTATTTGGATACGATACAAATCGAGTTAACGACCAAAACAGTTTCATTGATTACCATAATTATCATTGAAAACAAATATATTAAATGTTGTACAAATCTGTTTTGAAAATTGAGAAAATTTACATTAATTTAGTCTAGTTTGATTGTTATTAAGATATGCCATAAATTATTATATTTATACATATACATATACATATATATATATATATATATAGCATGGCTAAAATAATATGCATAGTACACCACATAACGTACTATGGGGTCATTTGTATTTAATTTGGTCATTAAATTGATATTTAAGTTGCTCAATAAATTCTTCATATCAAAATCTTGTAGGAAATAAAATTTCGTGATTTTTAGAGCTTTCTTGCTATTTTTTAAAAACAACCCAGAAATGACACTTTTGTAGTATTAAATCTGGACTGTTTTTAAAAAATAGCAAGAAAGCTATAAAAATCACAAATTTTTTTTTCCTACAATATTTTCATATGAAGAATTTATTGAGCAACTTAAATCTCAATTTATTGACCTATATCTATATGCATAGTACGAAATGGGATGTACTATGCATATTATTTTAGCCATGCTCATATATATATATATATATATATATAATTTATCCTACATATAATATGTACGAAATAGCTATTACCTTTATTCTTATCTAATAAGTTAACGAAAAAAATTCTTACCATACTTATACCCAATAAGCTAATGAAAATAAAACCTTACCTATATCCTTATCGGATACAATACAAATCAGATAAACGGCCAAAAATATTTCATTGACACCCCAATTGAAAACTCAAGTTCATGCCATCAAGACAATATAACAACTGAGTTTATCAATTATATACATTTTAAGATATATGTGCTCTCCTTCTCTCATCTCTCTCAATAGTCTAATCTTCGATTTGACATGAATAGAGTTGAATTAGACTGCTTATTGGACATGTTGGAACTAGATGAGATTAAATAAAAGTGCTCCTACTAAGATATAAGGACTAAGAAGTAACTTATAATGGACTAGATATTGCACCGATATACATGTAATTAGAATATCTTCTTCCAATACTTTTCTTAATCTAATTACTACCCAGTTCATCTCATTTTTGTTTAATGCTGTCAAATTATATTAGATTTTTCGAGTAAATTTTACAAATATAGAGCAAATTTTACATATATATATATAGATTAATATGTACAAATATAATAATTTATGGCATATCTTAATAAAAATCCAACTTAACTAATATTTTAAATAATTTATACAAGATTCAAATCATTACATACTTTACTTAAAAATAAATTAATGTATAATTTATCAATTTTAATTTTTTACAACCTGTAATATACAATTTTGAATGATAATTATGGTGATCAATAAAACTCTTGTATGAGTAAAAAAATATTTTCGTTAGTCCATATGACATAATAGTTTAGGCTTTCATCGGATAAACATGCAACAAGAGAGAACTTATGTCTCCAACATTGACCTAGATAGTTCAAGCGATAATTTATTTTTAAGATGGATTTTCAAAGTTGCGATTCAAAATTCCATAAAAAATTTAGATAAAAACCTTTGTTTGTTTTTTTTCTTTTGATTGGAAGGTCGAAATAAAACAATTGATAAAGAGAAAAAAAGATATACCTCAAGCATGTATCTTCAATAAACCCAGTTCTCGCTTTGATGACGCGCCCTAGAGTCTTCAAATTTGGTGCTATTATAGGATGTAAAAGAGTTCGACAAAAAACCTAATACAGCGTATTAAACCAACATGTTTTACGACTTTCTACTATTATGAATTTCCAACGTTAAAATTTTAATTAATTGAGAAATGGACAACTAAAATAATAACTTATCATAGTATTTAATACAAGCGTTACTTGTAATGATGTATTAGGGTTTTTGTCGATCTTTTTACATCCTATAAAAGCATCGAATTTGAAGACTCTAGGGCGCCGTCAGAGCGATAACAATTGAGTTTAGTGAAGATACATGCTTGAGGTATATTTTTTTCTCTCTTTATCAAAATATTTATTCTCGACCTTCGAATCAAAGGAAAATAGAAACACATTTTTTCATCCAAAACGTTTATGAAATTTTGAATCGCAACTTACAAAATCAAATCTTAAAAATACCTCATCCCTTGAACTATATATTTAGGTCAATATAATTCAATGTTGGAGACATAAGTTCTCTCTAGCTGCCTCTGTTTATCTGAAGAAAGCCTAAATTATTATGTCACTAATGGTTGTTATTTTAGATGTTGGAGCCTATACCTTACTAAATTCTTACATTGATTAAATCCATAAAAAAAATTCTATTTTGCTTCAAATCGGCTAAAGATAGAATAAAATATGCATGTCGATATCTACCCTTGTTTTTTATTTTATTAATTTTCATTCCTTAGTTAACTTTTGCAATGCCTAATACAACATACATTTTTTTTCTATTAATGTTGTTCAATTAATTGCTTTGTTCCAACATTTTTAGCCAAAATATTCAGAGATTCTAAATATAAGCATGTCGAGACAAGAATATAAATATCACAACACAAAATTGTTACTTTTAAGCTACTGTTTCTTCCACATTAACCATCATGCAGCTATGAAAATTTACTTTGGTACCAAGATTTTTCCCGATGGCCACAAAGGATCCACTCCCCAACAAAATCTGCGACTGATGATCCGCAATGCCTTCGGCTTTTCTTTTCCCTATTACCTCATAATACCCCCATTAAAATCTAGACATTAATACCCCCATTAAAATCTAGAGAAGTCGGAGAGGAGATGCCAGGGGAAGAGAGAGAGAGAGAGAGAGAGAGAGAGAGAAGAGGGACCGAGTCACCGAGATCTCAATTTTAAATCGGGTTTAGAGGGGGCTGCGGGCCCCATCCAATCCTCTCTTCCTCAGTTTTACGACCACCACTCCAATTTCTCCAATTTCTCCAATTTCTCCAATTTCAATTCATTTCTCGTTTCCCTTGCATTTCCCATTTCCCCAATTTGTACTCTTAA
The DNA here is from genome assembly GCA_964058865.1 of Eleocharis quinqueflora. Lineage (NCBI taxonomy): Eukaryota > Viridiplantae > Streptophyta > Magnoliopsida > Poales > Cyperaceae > Eleocharis > Eleocharis quinqueflora. Next base: position 7,224 of record CAXKVX010001588.1, read on the forward strand.
GTTCCCTTTTGTGATTGAGCCTGTGATGTTGCTTGCCTCTTCTCCCAATCTCCCCCCTCCCAGCTTGGATTCCATTTTCCAAATAGATAGAGATAATAATTAAATGTATATACAATTCCCATTATATATTCCATGCCTTTTGAATGCCATGGAGGAGTCCAGGCCAGCTAGTTCCCCCTCTTTTAATTCCATTTCCAGGCACTCCTTTTAATCCCACTCCGCATCCCTCCTGGACCCGGTCCCTCGTGCACCGCAGGCACACGCACAGCTGTTAGCCTGTTATATATCAGAATGTGGGCCCGCTAACCCAGTCGACCCAGCGTACGCTATCGGGGCACACTGGTACACAGATTGCCTCTGCGCGAACCTATGAGTCAAGGTGTAGTGTACTAGTGTTTGTTTGAGAGAAGAGAGAGAGAGAGAGAGAGAGAGAGAGAGTACAAGAGGGGCTATAAATAGGCGTGTGCCACTTACATGTCTTGGTTCGAGCCTCGTTTATTTATAGAAGCCAAACCCTTCTTCTCGCCTTGGAGAAATCTAGAGAGAACAAGCGGAGAGGAGAGGAGAGGAGAGGAGAGGAGAGGAGAAGAGAGAGAGAACCGTGATCGGTGGTGGTGAGCTCTAAGCCTCTAACAGAAGGAAAAGAGAAAGAGAATCGGTGAAGTGTTTTTTCCACTTCCAACCCTTATTTATCTCTAATTTGACTTCAAATCTCCTCCTCTAGGCTCTATCGCTTCCAATTTTTACTCGCTAAATTTGAAATTAAACCTGGGCCCACTTTCTGTTTTCTAAGTCTGTGCAGTCCGCAGTCCGCTAAATATGCATACACATCCTATACAAAATCTTAGAAAATAAACCATCGAAACCTTTGATGAAATAAATCCATGCAAAATTTGATCAATTCCCCTTTCTTCTTTCGTTCCCAACCCTAAATTATCCTCCTTTTCTAATCTCAGTAGTGTTGTGTTATCACTTATCAATTCTTGTAGTTCCTCAGCAGTATTTTTTAATGGGAGATACCGCCTTCGCCTTGCCTTAGATTTTTGTGATGTAGAATGCGTGTACATGCTTACTTACAGGAAGGCCCCACCTGCTTTTGTTTCCTCCTAGTATTTTATTTTGTGGTTTTTAATTCCCTCCTCTTTCGTTTTTTTTTTATTTTTTTTTTTATTTTCTCTTATACAGTGACTAACCAAGTTTCAGCGAGCTGTATGAGAATTGAAGAGACGAAACAGAGCATGTCGGCCAACAAGTACAGCAGTGGAAGCCCTTCCAGGGTTGAGAGGTTGCTCAAAGAGAGAGAGATGCGCCGGTTCAACCGCACCGGTAACGGAAATGGCACTGACAATGGCTCTGCAACTGAGGATTCTGAACTGAAGATGGAGGCTGAACCTCCCGACTTGGTGCCCGAAACGCCGAACAAATCTGATTGGGATAACTTTAACTCACCCTCTGATGACAGTACTAGCAGCTCTCCTAGTAGTGCTAATTCTATTATGGGGTTGAAAGCAGGTATGAAGGAAGGTTACTTCGGTAGGCGTCTTGGAAGCATGAGAGGTATGAAGCAACGGCTGCTTGTCGTGGCCAACCGCCTGCCTGTTTCTGCCGTAAGAAGAGGAGAGGATTCATGGTCCCTTGAGATCAGTGCCGGTGGTCTAGTGAGCGCACTTTTGGGTGCGATTTCTAGTCAGTTTAATTCACCTTTTTTTCTTTTCCCCCTTTATGTTGCCCAATAATTTATTTAGATCAGTTTGTTCTCCTAGGTCGGTTTTTCTGATATATGAACTGATAAACAATGATTTTAGTGATCCGACAGTCAATGTGTTTTTTTTCTGTTGAATTGCAATTGGAGTTTGTGAAGTATGATGTTACCAAAACAGAGCAATTTGCTGTGTTTTACTTTTAGTTCTGGCGACTTTACTTTTTCTTCTGGTGCAATCAGGTGTAAAAGATGTCGATGCTAAGTGGATTGGATGGGCTGGAGTCAATGTAAGTGACGAAGTCGGGCAGCAGGCTCTGGTCAGGGCATTAGCTGAGAAGGTAACAATATTTAAGAAAAGCCAACCCGGATGATTGTTTTTAAATGAAAAAACCAACAAGGAAAATGATAAATTGATGTCCAAAAGAACCATCACCAACTGTTTGATCTTAATCATACCTTACTTTTCCTTAGTACCCATTTATCTTTCCAAATTTCTTGTCATGTAATTATGTAAAGCTTATATGCCAGACTACACTGTTATACCTTTTATGTAAATTCAACAAACTTTTTTTTTTTGTTAAAAAACAGAGGTGTATTCCTGTATTCCTAGACGAGGAAATCGTGCACCAGTATTATAACGGCTACTGTAATAATATCCTCTGGCCTTTGTTCCACTATCTGGGCCTACCACAAGAGGACCGACTTGCTACTACACGCAACTTTGAATCTCAGTTCAATGCATACAAGCGTGCAAACCAGATGTTTGCTGATGTGGTGAACCAACACTACCAGGAAGGGGATGTGGTGTGGTGCCACGATTATCACCTCATGTTCCTGCCAAAGTGCTTGAAAGATCACAACAGTAAGATGAAAGTTGGGTGGTTTCTGCACACTCCCTTTCCATCGTCAGAGATTTATCGCACTCTGCCATCCCGTTCTGAGCTGCTTAGGTCTGTCCTTGCTGCTGATTTGGTCGGGTGAGTGATTTTTCCTTGTTGAATTTTGAGTTATAAATTGGTGAGTGATCGTATAGGTGCTATACTGGTATATTATACCTTCTTAAGTTCTTATCTGTTTAATTTATTAGTTCTAGCATACTAATAGAAGATAGATGAAGAAGAACATCTTGAATAGCCTTTAAGGTTAGTGTTCATTTACCGGTGGTGATTGTTTGGAGTTGTTGGAAATTTGTGTAGGTTCCATACATATGATTATGCGAGGCACTTTGTGAGTGCATGTACGAGAATTCTGGGGCTTGAAGGTACACCTGAAGGGGTGGAAGATCAAGGCTGGCTCACGAGGGTGGCAGCGGTACAATTCAAAATTATTTCCAATTTCCTTTTTCAACATTTATTAAGTTTTATGTGATCTTACTACTTTTCTTTCTGCGACCTTCCACCTTATTTGTCCCCTATATCATTAAGAATTGAAGGGGAAGAAACAAATGAATGTAAACAAACGTATCACGTGTAAAAAGTGTGTTACTCATATGAGGCTAATTGTTCAGTTTCCAATCGGGATAGACTCCGACCGATTCAAGAGAGCTCTAGACCTGCCAGCTGTCAAAAAGCACGTGCAAGAACTCACACAACGGTTTGCTGGCCGGAAGGTAAGGAGACGTAAAAGATTGATTTAGATTATTATATCTTGCTTATTTTGTATGTTGCTTTTTCTGGAAGAAAATTCTAATTTGTACTTTTATGAATGAATACAATAAAAGGTCATGCTGGGCGTGGACAGACTGGACATGATCAAAGGCATACCTCAAAAGATATTAGCATTTGAGAAGTTTCTAGAGGAGAATCCCATTTGGCGTGACAAAGTAGTTTTATTACAAATTGCTGTTCCTACTAGAACAGATGTGCCTGAATGTGAGTAATATTCTCAAGATTACATTTCGAAATTTGCATAAATAGTCCCTAAAGCAACCCCGGTCTCATTTGATATTGAAGTTCCCTAGTATTTCAAGAATGGTTTATTCTGCCAAATATCTCATTCCAGGTCCGCATCTATTGAGACCGCTGTCAATATAGTGACTGAAATATGTGGTTAGCGCCAAAAGGTGAATTCTCAAATATTAAGGACCAAATGAGATATAGTTGATGCTTAGGGATAATCCTGTAATTTCCCATATTTTCATTTACTTGCTGGGAGCTTGTATCAGTGTTAACTTTATTAGATAATTTTCTCATATATTTTTAATTACTTAACCAGATCAAAAACTGACGAGCCAAGTCCATGAAATTGTTGGGCGCATTAATGGCCGTTTTGGAACATTAACTGCTGTCCCGATACATCACCTGGTACATCTTTTTGTCTCTATATGGCAAAATAATGTCGATCTACCCTTCCCAAAAGCTTGATACTCCTTGCTAACATTTAAGTAACTTCTTTCAGGATCGTTCACTTGATTTTCATGCTTTGTGTGCTCTTTATGCCGTAACTGGTACTTTAATTAGCTACCTCATTTTCAAATGAACAACAATTGCACGTAATATTTCATTTATGAACAAAGCATTTGTCCTTTCTATTAGATGTGGCTCTAGTGACATCTTTACGAGATGGCATGAACCTTGTCAGCTATGAGTTTGTAGCATGTCAAGGCTCAAAGAAGGGTGTTCTGATATTAAGTGAGGTAATGACATGTAATTTTTTTTTTGTTTTTGAGGAATCACATGGACTTTACTATTAATGATTAATTTGGTATAATTTACATAATAATGATATCAATGCATGAAAATTTTCTTTGGTCACTAGTTTGCTGGAGCGGCACAGTCTCTTGGTGCTGGTGCACTGTTAGTTAATCCCTGGAATATTACTGAAGTAGCAAACTCAATTGCCCATTCGCTAAATATGACATCAGAAGAGAGAGAAAAGCGGCATAGGCATAACTACGCGCATGTTACAACTCACACTGCACAAGACTGGGCAGAGACCTTTGTCAGGTAAGATCTTTTATTAGGCATTCTTCAAGACTGAGCAGAGACCTTTGTTTTTCTTGTTTTACGCCTTTCTTTATGTAGAGCAGAATCACAGAATCATACCAAAATTTACACGTGTCCTTCATCTTATAGTGAATTGAATGACACAATTGTGGAGGCGCAGCTGAGAACAAGACAAATCCCACCTAGCCTTCATTATCACACTGCAATTGATCGCTATCTCCAGGCCAATAACAGGCTCATCATTTTGGTATCATTATTTCAGTTTTTTAATAAATAAGCAAGAATATTTTTCCTGGTATGATATATAACCTTTTCCATGTCATGATTAACTAGGGGTTTAATGCGACATTAACTGAACCAGTTGAGTCGTCTGGTAGAAGAGGCGGCGATCAAATAAAGGAAATGGAGCTGAAATTGCACCCTGATTTGAAAGGCCCTCTGTCAGTTCTATGTGAAGATAAACAAACAACAGTGATTGTGCTGAGTGGGAGCGACAGAAGTGTCTTGGATGATGTAATATTAACCTAAAACGTTTCCTTATATTTACCTACTTTGTTTTTAATTTGCTAATGTGTGTTTTAAATAGAATTTTGGCGAGTTCAACATGTGGTTGGCTGCTGAAAACGGGATGTTTCTGAGGCCAACAGATGGTGAGTGGATGACAACAATGCCAGAGCATCTAAACATGGATTGGGTCAACAGTGTTAAGGTGTATTTTTAATAGATTAGCATTTTTTTCTTTATATAAAGATCGTCTTGAGGTAAATTTGATTGCCAAATGGTTGGTAGTCTGTGTAAACTGTAAAGTAATAATAGTAATTAGTGTTTTTCTTTTACAGCATATTTTCGAGTACTTCACAGAAAGAACACCACGGTCGCATTTTGAGCACCGCGAGACATCCTTTGTGTGGAATTACAAATATGCAGGTAACTTTTGTGGACTATAGCATGTTATGTTGGTAACAGATTGGAGAAGCTTAATTTATTATCTTCTAAATGTGATATATTATAAATGTAGATGTGGAGTTTGGCAGGCTCCAAGCTAGAGATATGTTGCAACATCTGTGGACGGGGCCCATTTCTAATGCGGCTGTCGATGTGGTTCAAGGTAGCCGCTCCGTTGAGGTGCGTTCAGTTGGTGTGACCAAGGTATGCTGTTCTCTGTTTGAAACTTTTTTACTGTTAACATTTTAGAATAATTGGGTAGTTTTTATTCATTTGGAGGGCCTTATTCTTTGCCAAATGATATTTTGAAACTTTTTAGGGTGCTGCAATCGATCGGATATTAGGAGAGATTGTCCATAGCAAAAGCATGATTACTCCAATTGACTATGTTCTTTGTATCGGTCACTTCCTTGGAAAGGTTTGGTTGTTAACCTTTTGTTTTTATTTATTAACTTTTTTTTTGGAATTAGTAGTTGAGTAATCTGGAGCATTACTCGAGCCCTTATTAATGTCTTTATTATGTTTGTAGGATGAGGATATATATCACTCGAGCCCTTATTAATGTCTTTATTATGTTTTTAGGATGAGGATATATATTACTCGAGTGGTCGAGCCCTTATTAATGTCTTTATATGTTTTTAGGATGAGGATATATATACATTCTTTGAGCCTGAGCTCCCGTCTGAGCCGTCAAATGCATCAAAATCTAAAGGATCTGATTCCAGCAGATCCTCACCTGACAACAGAAGGCCAACAGGGAAGGTGTCCAGTAGCCGCAACTCTTCGCGTGGCTCCCAATCTGGAGGAAGTAAGAAGCCTCAAACTGGGTCAGGGTCAGACAAGCGGGCCGCAACTGCACAGAGAGCCCCAATACCGAATGCCTGGCAGACTACACAGGATTCTGTCTCATGGCGAGAAGGTTCGTCAGTTCTTGATCTGAACAAAGAAAACTACTTTTCATGTGCAGTTAGTAGGAAGCGCTCCAGTGCAAGGTTTCTCTTAAACTCGTCAGATGATGTGGTTTCTTTCTTGAAGGACCTAGCTGATGCAGCTGGGACATTTCCGGGGCTTGCATAGAATATGATTTTACATCTCCTTTCCTTTTAATATGGCGGGGCGATTTGATTAATTGCTTGGGATCTATATAGAAGGTTAGATTTTATTGAAGGGGAATTAACAGACGGCTACTGGTCGAAGAAAGAAAAAACTTGTTCATTGATTTAGCGTCTCTTTTGTTGTTGTAGATTTGTAAATGATAATTTGGTCTCATATTGACCGCTAGTATGGTGTGGCGGTTAATAATAATAATAATAATAATAATAGATATTAGAAGATATTAGAAGATATTTTTGTTATTCAGTCTTTTCTTTTGTTGTGTATGAGCATGCATATATGGAGGTAGCCCTTGTGAGAAAAGGTCCTGTTCATATTTAATTGAATGGTGATATCAATGAAGAATAACGCTTGATAGGTTCCATGCATGAATTTGTTGCCAAGTAGATTTCTAAAATCATGGGAGAGGTACCATCATTTCATTTGAGCATAACTATCACTCTATCAGTATGATGATAAGAACTAGCGACCAATTTGGAGAACCAGAAATATTGTTTGAGGATTGAGATAGATGATCCCCAAATTATACATCATTTCAGTAGATTTCGGAAATCATGAGCGAGATGCCATCATTTCTTGAGATGCTTGTTTACTTCGTAACAACTTTTTCCTTTTTTCAAATGAAAAATGAAGTGGTGCGTTCTCCCACTTATTTCACCCAAAAAAAGTTGCCATCACTTCCTTGAGCATATACTGAAGGCACTACAAGCATAAATAATATTAGCTAGCTTGCGACTAATTGGAGAACCAGAAATATTGTTTGAGATGATCGATGATCGCCAAATTATATATCTAAACAATAATGCGTAGTATGTACTTTTTTCTTTGGTATATGTGGCAAAGTACAAGCGTAAGAGATGATCGTATTTTGAATCTACGATCTCTCTTACAAGACACATGATAAGTTGTCTTATTTTGTAGTATAACGCTTCTTGACGGAGTGTTATTGCTTTTACCCTTAGCCATGACATTAGATGTATAATAGAGGTCTCAAATTAAGTTTGTTTTCTTTTGCTTTTAAATTAAGTTTCTAAATTGTGACAGTGCAAATTATACAAATATACAACTATGTTTTGATTACTATTTAATAATCTTAAATAATGAACCAAAAGCTGTCCAGAAAAGGCATTAACTAATTGATGTTTCAAGGACATACTGTAGCAAAACCATGCATTAGTTTACCATTATTCAATATATATGAAAATTCTGTCTACATGTAGACCCTAGGAAAGACTAATTATAACCTAGCTAATTCATGGTTTATCTTAGTGTAAATCTCAAGAAGATAATATGCAAAGCAACACTGAATAATTTGTTAGGACCACTAACTACCTTGGTAGTGCTCTTTCTTTATTGTTACTACTAGTAATTAATAACATCTTCAAATCACTTCGAAAAGCTTAGCTTCCAATTTAAGAAAACTTGGTTCATGGATATATCTAGAGGTGGCAAGTCGGACGGGTTGAGCGAGTTTGGGGTCGGATCGGGTTTCAAATCGTCAGGTGTCGATAACTTTCGTGTCATGTGTCGATTGGGTAAGATCGGGTCGGATTTCAGGTCACGTCGCATCGAGTCCGTCTTTATTGGATAACGGGTTGGGTTGCGCGAGATCCCGTCGGGTTGTATCAATAACTTTCGGGTCTTGAGTCGGATCGGGCGAGATTGGGTCGGGTTGCACTGACAACTTTCGAGCTTTATTTTGAGTTTTAAGTTCAATCGGACAAGATCGGGCCACGTTATTGATTGTGTTATTAAATCTTGATTTTATCTGATGTTAATTTGTTAGTAAATTTTGATTATGATGTAGGTAATATATGATTAAATCAAGTTACAAGTTGTATCAGGTCAAGTCGGATTAGTTCGGATTGTGCTCGGATCCTCATGCGTTCATTCATCTCGTGTTACGAGTCGTCTCAGGTCAGGATCTGATCCTCATGTGTCGCGTCATCTCAGGCCAAGTAATGTCAGGCTCGAGTCGTCATGTGTCGCTTCGATTTGGATCCTGATTGTCGGGTTCGAGTTATTTTGATTTTGTTAAAATATCGAATCGAGTCGGATCGAGTTCTAATCGGATCGGATGAATTATTGGAGTGGAATCACATTCTGCCACAGCCCACATGTAGGTATATCAAACAAAAATGCCTGGCCACAGTCTCTCTTGAACTATATATCGACACGTGCTCCATGATATTGATATTCTAGTCGGTCTGATCATGATATATATCTATATCAATCGACAGTACATATAATTACATCAATGATCAATTAATAATATATCAAAGCGAATCTCGTTCCACTTGACATGCATGCACCATGGTAGTTTGGTGGTTTGGTCATGACTCATGACTCATGAGGATCTTTATCAAATATAGTGGGAATCTCAACTGTCTACTATCTTCACAAATATAATAAGTTTTCTAGCTATGAAGTATTTTTACTGTCAACATTAGTAAAATATATATTACTATTAAGTTTAAGACTTTTTCGATCTTTTTGTTGGTTTTATTATATATAGCCAACTATATATGGTATAGATTTATGTGAAAAAATATAATTGCATCTTAGCAATGCGGCAATGCACCGAAGAACTTGTTGTACGATTCCTAACCGCTATAAATAAATAAAATACTAGTATTTAATCACACACACACACACACACATAAAGTGGAAAGAGATAGGTCACGACCTCACCGTGTTTTTCCAAGTTCGCATTTATTTTTATATTTCGAGTTTCAAATTAAGTATATAACAAACGTCAGATTCAAACAGATAGATATTGTTTATACTAAAATTCACTTAATTACTTTTTTTATAATTTTCTCAAAACTTATTATATTCTCTTTTAGTATTCAATCTTTTACTAAGGTCGTTTGCCAAATTATAAAGTGGAAAGAGATAGGTCACGACCTCACCGTGTTTTTTAATATTTATTTAGTTTATAAACTCTGGTGTGGCTTAATTGTTGACTTAAATTGATCGGTCTCCCACAACATTGATAGTATTTTCTGACGTGGCAATTAAAAACTTTATTTTTTTAGCTTCAGAGATGGAGGGTTTAGAAACTAAATAAATATTAATTTTTAAAACTCATGTGGCAATTATTTAGAAACTTCAAGAGTTTCAGAAATATAGATGCTCTAATTTGATTCATTGACAAACATGATCCGTACGTGTGTGTGTTTCAATTGAGCTACTCAATAAATTTTTCATATCAAAATTTTGTAAAATATCAATTTTTACTATTTCAGAACTTCCTAACTATTTTTTAAATATTTTTTTTAAAATGACAAGAAGATGGTCAATTTTAATATTAAACATGGTAATCTTACAAAATATTTAAAATAATTAAATTTTATATCGTACAAGATTATATTAAAAATTTAGAGAGATTTAAATTAAAATTCGGAATCGAAACAATAAATTTAGACCATTTATATTTCAAAATGAAATACAATGTTTTAAGTGAGTCGATCTCTCTAGAAAGTGGAATATATTTTGTGCAAAAGCTAATTCAGGCAATATATGGCCGTATCTTGGAGAGATATTTTTCTACCAAAAATTCATTAACTGTCTGATTAAAGATGAACGTTCCACTGTTAATTATATAATTTAGAAATTTTTTTATATTATCAATAGAACCCTAGCTCGTTCTTAATCCGACGGGATCAAAACTTCTACTCTACAACAATACAATATCGATATATCATAAAATCTCTCCAAAAGATTGTGGTGCATGCATGTGGTGATAACAGTAAGTGCATTATTTGAAAGGACACAAAATCTCTGTTTGGTCGAATACGTGCAACTCTTCCATTGAAGATGTCAAGATGATAGTCTAGACTCTAGAGCTTGAGCTGAGTTTGAGGTTTGAGGTGACTTGTTTTATCCTTAAAGCTGCCTTGTACCATCAACGAATTATCCATCCTTCCTTGCAGTTGCAGAGTTGCAGCTGCATGCCTTGTACTGTCAAAAGCTTGTTGCCTAATAGTGTTATATATACTGCACCCCATCACCAAGATTGTCTCAAATCATAGATGCATAAAGTTCTCTGTAATATTTCTGGTGAATCCGTTTGTGTCACATGCATGATGGATACATTTGGGCTTCACGTTTTCATTCATTTTCTACCACGTAATTAATTAATTTGTTGGGTAGCTACATAATTACGTCTCTTCACTCTAGCTATAACTCAAGAAGCAGGAAAGTGACTACTTTTGGATTGTCAAATTGCACACAAACTCAGTTAACATCTTAATTAATTTGGCAGTTAGTACCTTGATGCTAGTATTTTTAATCTAAAAAGGACACCACATGAATTGAATTTAATATTTAGAATCTTAATCAATACTAATTAGATTTTTATGATCCTCAATTATCATTACATGTTCCTAGCTTATCGGATTCTTTTTCAGAGTGCATCAGAGATCCATAAAGTCCACAAGCAATGCAAGACGTTGGTGCAAATTTTGAAAAGCCCCTTCCTGATCCTGTTAACTACTCATAAGTATTCAATATTAATTCAAGATCATTTGTTTTTATCATGTAAAATTGTGACAAAAATGACTTCAATATAAATTTTTATATTAATGTGGTATTCAATATTTTGGTCGAAATTTTTGTTCTTATATATTATTTGACATAGACATACGTATTTTAAGAGTTCTTTACGAGTGAACGTACGAACACTTGTGGAGCAATGAGTTTGGAATACTTTCTTCTTTTCTCTCTCAATTTTTACTTGTTTCATTCAATGTTTATTACTATATACCAATTTCTAGTATGTTAATAAAGTGTGATTTTTAATACTAACTTCAACTACTTTTGTTTGATAATGGATATATAGTATAATGTTTTTTGTATGAAGTAATGACATTACGGGAAAAAAAAACGATTTTTACACTGGATTTTGTAAAGCTTATACATTGGTTATTTTCCATTGTAAATGTCAGAATTGCAAAAAAAATAAGTTAAAATTCGTCGTACAGATAGGAAGCACACTCTGTTTTTCTTCAACCAATCTACACCACTTTTTATTAGTTAATATCCGGTGTAGAAGATTTAATATTTTTTACTTGTCAACACATTTATGACTTGATATGACTTGAAACCTGATTTAATATATACTCTAAATTACACTCTTTCATTGATAATACTTGTCGTAGAACAACCATATTTTTAGTAAAATTTCTGCTGCTTATGTGGCTAGTCCCTTACATAGTTTTATAGTAACATATCTATATATGAGATGTGTTATCGTACTATGCAAAGTAAAAAGAGTGTTTTATTTCGACATAAAAAATCATACATCAACAACTCAAATGACTGATCTAAGTTGGTCAACACAATTAAGACATCAAAATCTCCTAGTAAACTAATTTTGATCGCATTTGAAGTTTTGTAGCTATGCTTTTTGAATTTTTTGAAAGTAAACAAGAATAGTGTTATTTTTAATTATTAAACTGTGCTATTTTTGCTCATTTTTCAAAAATTCAAAAAGCATAGCTACAAAACTTCAAATGCGCTCAAAATTAGTTTAGTAGGAGATTTTGATGTCTTAATTGTGTTGACCAACTTAGATCAGTCATTTGAGTTGTCGGTGTATGATTTTTTATGCCGAAGCAAAACACTCTTTTTACTTTGCATAGCACGGTAACATATCTCATATATATAGATATGTTACTATAAAACTAAGTAAAGGACTTATATGAGTTTTACTAACCCTAGTTCCTATTTAGAAGTTGTAAGTATACAACCGTCTATCGTAGTATTTAGTGGTCGAATTCACAGGAACAATTCAGTTCTAGTTTTCAGTTTTGAGTAAATTTAATCTAAGCAAAAAACGAAAGAGAAAAGAAAAATTTCAGGTTTGGGTTGTTTGATCGCTTTAAAAATAAAAACTGAAAGTAATTAAGAACTTAACTCAATTAATAAACGATTAGACCTTGTTAAGAAGATATATCCATAATTATTAATACTTGTTTGGTAATTAATTTCTTGGTGTTATGAGGGTACGGTTTCAGATTTGGTACCAAGTGATATCTCTATTTAGGTACTGTGTTTGCACTAGTTATGGCTTCACCTCTCGATACTTGGTTAAACTAGTCAAAACCCATTAAGTACATACTGTCATAATTATCCTAAGTTATCATCTGTCACCTCTCGGTACTTGATACAATTCGTTATGACAATTAGGTAAACCCGTAACAACAAACGTCACCTCTCGGTACTTAGTTCATTAATTACCCTACTTCCTATGATCTAGAACTAATATTTAATATCTCTATTACAAATATCAAGTCATAAAATAAAATAATTCATATAGCAAGCAAGTCATAAGATGAACAATCAATTAGCGTCACCATTCGGTACTTAGCCAATTAATTGTCATGCTTTCTATGGTCAAGGTCTAGAATTAAACCCTAAGATCACAATTCATGAAATTGCACAAGTAAAATAGAAAGCAAAATCAAGCAAGAAATTTATCACAAGCAAGCATTAATCAAGAGTTTCAATACATCCTACAAGTCCTAATATAACTTAGTCGGACATGGCTAAGGAGCTAAACATGGTAGAAGTAAAAAGAAAGAGATAGAGAAAATAGATATACAACCAAGATCGCTAAGGCAGTGCTTATTCTTCTCTTTTTCTTCTTCTTCTTCCCTCTTCTGTGAAATCTCTAAGTTCTAACCCTTTGTTACTGACTAAATTCGTCTAACTAACTCCCCTTTTCTGCCTAATAACTATATGTATTTAAAGGAAAGAAACATTCTAAAAACAGACTGTTGAAACTTCTTATTTGTGCTTCTGTGTAGGTCTATTGCGGGGGCAATAACTTCTGTTGCGACTGCAACATGTCTTGAGTAGGAGTTATCACTTCTCTGTCATGGTCATGCACGTTCTATTGCGGGGACAAAAATAACTCATGCGACCGCAATAATTAGAGATGGTAACTTCCATGATTGCACAGCCCTCTGCCAACTTCTATTGCGGCTGTAAGGATATACCTTGCGCACGCAATAGAGCTGAATTGGACTGCTCTTCATGTCTTGGCCTGTAGAGGTTGATTGCGGCCACAATTAGCCTGGCAGATGACTCAATTGCTTCCATTGCACATCTAGTTTGCTCAATTGTTCTTGATTGTACCCATTCTGCTTCCAAATACCTATTTCTGCACTAAAACACTGTAAGGTAGTGAATTGAACTCTTTTGAGATAAAAATTGTTTGTTTGGACACTGATTTAGCCTAAACTTGACTTAAATTATATAATTAACCCTAGATAAACATGTGTATAATTTGGCTTATCAGGGACTAGCCACATAAGTAGCAGAAATTTTGCTAAAAATATGGTTGTTCTACGACAGGTATTATCAAAGAAAGAGTGTAATTTAGAGTATATATTAAATCAGATATCAAGTCATATCAAGTCATAAAGGTGTTGGCGAGTAAAAAATATTAAATCTTCTACACCGGTTATTAACTAATAAAAAGTAGTGTAGATTGGTTGAAGAAAAACAGAGTGTGCCTCATATGATCATATCTGTACGACGAATTTAACTTATCTTTTGCAATTTCGACATTTATAATGAAATATAATCAATGTATAAGCTTTACAAAACCCAATGTGAAAATCATTTTTTTCTCGTAATGTCATTACTTCATACAAAAAAACATTATACTATCCATTATCAAACATAACTAGTTGAAGTTAGTCTTAAATGATGTCCATAGAAAATCACACTTTATTAACATACTAGAAATTGGTATATAGTAATAAACATTGAATGAAAAGATGAACTTGACGTACAACAATGACTATCCTTGCATATAATTTGCAATTGTACCTTTTCCAATTTCTTTCATGCCTTGTTAATCACTATGAATCGAGTGACCAACTAGCTATTTTTCCATCTTTTTCTTTTTCTCTTATATGTTGGCTAGTTACTTCTTCATATTTTATTGGAAGAGCAGACACTCTCTTCCTTCACAAATATATTGACAAATATATATTAGTTGTGATAATTAAAAAACTATCTAATAACACTAAGAATTTGATAAATATAGACCGTAACATTTTCAATACCTTCCCTATCTCATTAATTAGCTACAAATCGAGTGACCAACTAGTTCCTTAGCAAGCACAAAATGGAAGCAAACAAAATTAACAATGAAAATATCATACGCAAAGAAAGATTCACTTATGACATTTGAGAGACAACACAAAACTTACATGACATATAAAAGTAATCCTTCCAATATCTCTTACAAGGAACCCTTACAAAAATACAGAAATACAAACTTAGATAAATAACAAGCAATTAGTACAACAATTCACATTAAATGTCAAATTAAAAGTAGATTAAATAACCTCTTCTTTGAGACTTGAAGGAAAAATATATAATTTTGACACAACTATTTCTCCATCTTTTTTCTTTTCCTCTTGTATATCGATACCTCTGAGGTGGAAGAAGTTCGCAAAGAAATAATAGGCAAAGCTAAGAAGACTAAATCATCATTCTTGATCTTCTTTAAATCTTCTACATCAATACATCCATCAATACAAAGAGAGCTCGATCAATAACAACACAAGCACAAAAGAGGACCATCTTAAGTTCAAGATTAAGTAGTGATGGATTAGAAATCATACCTTAACCTTCAAATCTTACTGATTAAGGTACCACATCTTTGATGAGATTGGAAGTCAAAATCAGTGCTAATGTGACATCCCAAACTGAGAGAGTGACCTATGACCATACAACTTCTAATTCCTCTCATGCCTCATTAATTCCATTTCATTCCTCCCATCCATCTCATGTCTCTTTTCTGCTTCATGCTATGCTAGTACTCTATTATTTAAAAATTATGAAAGATAATTACATCAATTGGTCTAGAGTGTAATTTAAATATTGCTGAACTACCTAAATTCAAACAAATCAGCACCTCTATTTCTTCTGTTAATAATCTCAAATAAAAAAAGCACAAAAAAGTGAGAACCATCAATAGTCAGTAATCTTGACAAGAGAGAATCATCTGAGCAAAGAAAACTATATACTCTTAAAGAGAGACTGGAAAAGGAGTGGGCTCCGACGTGACAGACTTGAAATAGGCGAGACTCGGACGACACTAGGGTTTGAGAAAAGGAGCAGTAGGGAGGAGAGATGCTCGACACAGTGGAGGAGAGAGAGAATGAGTGTTGGAGGGCACCAGAGGTGGCTCGGAGGGAACGCGCTAGGGCTGGACGATGAAGAACGAGTTAGAGTTCATAGAGAATAGGAAAGAAAGAGATGTGATATAATTAGGACTTGGGCGAGATTGGGTATGTTAAATAAAAATACGACAACAACTTTACAAGAAAGCTATAAGCCTCAGCATGTGAGTGGTATTGTGTTTAAGGTGATGTGGACTGTGAGGATCTGAGTTCGAACCCCAGGATCCAACTTTTTTTTCACATCAAGATTTTATCCTCTTTTAATATTTTTGTCGCATCAAGATTTTATCCTCTGTGTGATAATACTTCTAGTATTAATCCTAGGACCACTAGAGAGAACCGGAAACTTGAGCGGAAGCCTAACCTTGTTCCATGCCTTGAAATTCTCGGAATTGACGCTTTTCTGTATCCGGACAGCGGTGCGGCCCTTCTCTTCTCCACTCTTCGGTGTGGCAGTGGGGTCTTCCAAAAGAGCAAGTCACGGTCGCCGGTTCCCTTTTTCCCTTACGCGGCAACTCCTTGTAAAACCCGATGGAGAAGCTCTACAACGATCTCTCCTCTTGCTTAATCTTTTCTCTAATTACTTAGAGTAATTTTTCTGTAAATTTTCTGTTGAGAGAGAGAGGATAACTTGTCTTTGGGGACCAGGTGCCTTTTAGAAAAGGTGCATGGTAATTTTGCAATTCAGTCCATCAATAAATTGCTAATTACCAACTATGATTTCTGCACATTAAAGGGTCATTTCCGATAACACTTTATATCCATATGTAAATATACTTTATTGATCACTTGATTATGGATATTAATGACATATAATTAATATATAATTGTATAACACGTAAGTCCATAAACTTGTCGTTTCATATGGCGTCCCATATGGCACGTACGATTATAAAATCCAACACTGTGTTTATAGGTGTAACATCAAATCCATTGCATAAGTACATATTATAATTGTGGAATTATGAATTTAAGTCCAAGATTCCAAGACATTTTACCAAGAGTGTAAACCAAAAATACAATACACATAACAACTTGATGCTGAACAAAAACAATGAACAATGTCAAAACATATGCACCAGACTTAAGATCGGAGGAATGTGCATTTCAAATTTGACACCATCTTCAACTTATGTCATAATTAGTAATTTTTATCACGAGTTTGCGTCAGATTCAATTTTGAATCGCTGGTTTCTCTTATCACAAATCAGACTCGACATGATGGAAGTAGACTACCTACAACTCGATGGTTTGCGACGATAAAAAACTAATTACAGTCCCAACGAGCATAACTGAAGTTGCTACAAAAAATTACCTAACTATAACACAATTCTTGTCACACCCCAGAAAATATAACTAACATAGGGTTGTTAATCCTGCCACGTGTACTTGTGTACAAGTACACGAAAGGCTTAATATAAATAATAAAATATTACACAAGGTAGCTAAATATACTTAATTAAAAGGATCAGCATGCATATATGTACACAATACACATATATCCATAAGTCGTTTTTATTTATACCAACGTCTATTTACAAAGAAACAACGAAAGAAAAAAGAAACAAAAATACATACAGAAGAGGATGATCAAACCAAAGAATGTAGGACCGACCCTCGCTTACCTACTACAAACTACACCTAACAAAGAAAAGAAAAGGAAACAAAAGAGAAACCATCAAAACAGAAGACGCCGGGGAAACTCCGTCCTAGCGCTCTCCTCTGGACATCAACAATGCTCCTCATCTGGACCCCACAAACCACCATGAAACATGAAAAATAATAATTTCTCAATGCGGATTAAGGTCCAGCATTTGAGCTTATACATTTTTCTAAGGTTGGACCCAAGCCAACACTTGGTAAGTTATTTATACACATTTTAAAACTAACTATCTAATTCACTTTTATTTAATTTACCATACTTTCCAACCAGACTATTTGTGAATTAGGATATCGAGAATATCTTTGTAAAAGAAACCCAAAGAAAGGAGGAATGTTAATGTATACTTATTGTATGAAGTTTATTCAAACTCCCCAAAGAGAAAACCTGGTTGTAGAACATAGGAATTTCACCCCTTAGACGGATCACGTAATCGCGTCGCCAAATCTAAGGTTTTTGTTTGTACGGGTCCCGATACGGGCCATCCAAACATAAACGAATTCTGAGTTTCCAGAGTGAAACGTCCTGGGCAATATGAGCAGCTTCGAACAACACACACTCACTTGGTCAAAAACGAATTCCTGTGCCTATCTCACCAAAAGAGAAAATAAAAATAAAATAAACGACCCCAGTTACCATACCGAAATAAGGAACTGACTACCTGAACATAAAAGAATAATAAATGAGTTTCCCTGTACCAACCAGGGGCCAAAGGAGAGCTCCAACCTTTCCCTGTACCCAAATTGGCCACCAAAGGGGAAAGAACTCTTCGGACGTACCCGAGATCTCGTAATAAGCTGGATAAATAAAATAATAATAAATATGATCGGAATAGCTCCAATAGATCAAATATGGCATGCACACTCTAAAACTGAGACGCTGACCTTAATCACTCAAAGAGAGGAATTATAATAAAATATCTATATAATAACAAGGGATTGAAAAATGAAAACTCTCTGATGGCACTATGAGCCATCAAGTGATGAACTCGTTTGGTGGACAACAGTTGAATGTCTTTGAAGACATCCCGACGAGGGAACCCCACGGGCGAAACCGCTTACCATACGTAATCTACCTATCGTGATGCCATCAAACTACATCCAACTGGTGATCATCGATCCGACTATCATCACTCCCGATGAAATACATATAATATTAATATGCATCTACCTATAAAATATCTAACTATGTGCTTTCAAGGAAATAACCATGATGTAACATCTCCAGAAATTTTAGAGGTAAATTTCCCTCCAAAATATTTTGCTTCATTTTTTTGTTTTCCCACTCAACGAAAATTCACTCAGAAGCAATTAAAGTTTTTTTATGGCAACCCTAGCTGCCAACCCAAACCCCATCTCTCATTCTCTTCTGCTCGATCTCTCCTATCCCCCGACAATAGAATACTTGAACCCTCTGTCGCTCCCATGACACCACGTGTGGCGTGACGCACCCCTAGGACCAAACCATGGTCAGATCCGAGCTTCGTTGTCACTTTCCTTTGCTCTGCTGTCACCTTCCTCCATCACACGGATCGGAGCTCCACTGACACCGCCCTCTACCGTACCGAAAGGAGCTCTGCTGCCACCTCCTCTCTGTTGTTTGCTACCCTCTCGGCCTCTCTCACCCGAAGCTCTCTCTGTCACAAGCTCTCTCTACCAGTCACTTATTTGGAACTATTTGCATTCTTTTTTTAGAATTCCAGTAAATGACCTCTTGAGTTATTTGTTGGTCTTGAAGATAGTTATTGTCGAGTTGCTTGATTTCTCGAAAACTTTTATAATCTTTGGGATTGTTCTCGGATACTAGTAGGGTTCTAATAAATTTGGTTTAAGTTGATATGATTGTTATCTGATTTCTGATGCACTATTATGGTTAGGGTCTGTTTTGATCTGACATAGTAATGACATGATGCAAAGGTTTTGCACCGCAAGGGGTACTAGTTGGTCAAAGATCCATAAAGATGCAACCTGGCTTGATGAAAAATAGCTTACTAGAGCATAGAGTAAGTAGTGACTGAAAAATGGCAAATAGTGAAAGAATTGAACAATAGATTACTAGAGCATAGAGTAATTAATTTGATTTATAAGATATTAGTTTATTGTAGATATTTGTTGAAAAGATGTATGTTAGTTTTGTTTGTAAATGAACTTGTTGTGAAGATGTAAAATAATTTCTTCATTTTTTGTACAGTGTTGAAATTTTAAATTAGTACTAATTACATTATTGAATGTGAATATGTATCATAAATTGAAAATAATTATTAAAGGATAATAATTTTGTCAGACACGTTGATAGGAAAATAATTATATTTGGTGGGGACTGTGATTGATTATTTCCGTGAATATGGGTTATTATTTTCGTGAATGTGAGTCATTATTTCCGTGGATGATTATTTTCGTGGAGTGCTCAGTGGCCCATGAATGGTCCATTAGTGGATTATTTTCGTGGAAATATTTACGTGGCTAAGTCTAGAGAAATGATTATGGCCGTGGTGCTCGACGGAAAAAGTAGTATTTGTATCGAGAGTAGTTGCGTGAAAGTTTTATGTGGCTATTTTACGGAAATGACCTCTTTTCCGTTGTTATGTCCACGAAAAAATACTTTTTTCTTCCACAATAATATCAACAATTCTAGTAGTGTATATATAAGTAAATTTTTTTCTTTGAAAGGTAACAAAACAAAAAAATAAAAATAAAAGAACCCACCAGTTGGGTAGGTTGTCCGTTGTTGGGGCGTGTTCGGACAGGTTATGAATTATGGGTACGGGTGGAGGCAGCTTGGAGACGAGTTAGAAAGAAACAGGTTACCACGAGTGAAATTTCGAATGACGATCCAAACCTATATGAAATCCGTCGTTGACAAGAGTACGAGTGGGCACGAGTTAGATCCACGAACCAGTTCGGGCGGGCGATGTGTGCTGACGGGAATCTAAAATTAATATTTTAGAGTAAATAAATAAAAAAACATTTAAATTATATTAAATTTGTTTATTAAATTATCTACATATCTAAGACATACCGTACATCTACTTTAAAGTTAGAATTTTTGTGAGAATTCTTTGTTAAAGTTGTCAAAATAAAGACTAGCCATAGTACGTGAGCCATTTAATACATTATTGGTCTTACATAAAAATGAACCTTCTTTTATAGGGCTGTCAATGGATGAAGTAGGATACAGATGAAATTATTTTCATATCCATAGTTTCATACTCATTAAATTTCTTTTTTATCCATACTCTACTCAAATTCATTAAAATTTTCTTTATCCATATTCTATCCATACCTGTCAAAAATTTCGAGTAACGAAATAAATAACGGTAGATAATGGATAAAAAAAAGATAACATTTAATAAAAAAAATTGCATGATTCTGACAAATTAATAGCATCAAATAAATATATACTACTAAAATACAACAATAAATAACGTTCTATATATTAAAAAAATCACAAAATTTCTTCTCATGTCACTTGTCACTAAAACATATACTACTTAATACTTACTAATAAAATATTATCAAAGAAATAGAATGCAAATCAATTTCTTTATTAATATACATGATGCATTATTTAATACTAAAACAAGACATGCATATTTCAATTTTCAATGGTGTATCGATTATTTAGAAATGCAATTTTTTCTAATTTTAATTTAGTTAATTATTTTAAAGCTATGAAATAAATTAAAATATATATATATATATATATATGTATATATATATGAGGAGGGATCCGTAGCCGGCAAACTTCCAACGGCTCGCAACCGCTCCATGGTAGCAAATGTAAATGACCGATCCGGACCATTGAAAACATTCTTCATATTAATATAGATTTGGAAATCAAATTTTACATTTTTTTTTGAATTTTTTTACTATTTGATATGATGGAATGAAAATTTATTTATCTAACGATTTACAAACATCCAATTTTCAACCCTTCCGATAAAATAGTAAAAAAATTCCAAAAAATATAAAATTTGGTCTTCAAGTCTACATTAGTATGGAGAATGTTTTCAACGGTCCGGATCGACGATTTACACTTGGTATGATGGAGCGGTTGCGAGCGGCTACGAAATTGATGGCGACTTCGGATCCCTCCTCATATATATATATATATATGTATATATATATATATAGAGCATGACTAAAATAATATGCATAGTACACCACATAACGTACTATGCACCCATTTGTATTTAATTTGGTCATTAAATTGATATTTAAGTTGCTCAATAAATTCTTCATATCAAAATCTTGTAGGAAATAAAATTTCGTGATTTTTAGAGCTTTCTTGCTATTTTTTAAATATTTTTTAAAAACAGCACAGAAATAGCACTTTTGTAGTATTAAATCTGGACTGTTTTTAAAAAATATTTAAAAAATAGCTAGAAAGCTCTAAAAATCACGAAATTTGATTTCCTATAATATTTTCATATGAAGAATTCATTGAGCATCTTAAATCTCAATTTAATGACCTATATCTATATGCATAGTACAAAATGGAGTGTACTATGCATATTATTTTAGCCATGCTCATATATATATGTATATATGAGATAGGCTAGGGTGCTCCATGGAGCACCAAACCCCTAATGCTCCACATCGTATCTCCAATTTCAAAATTTCAACGACCGATCCGAACCGTTGAACATGATCTACATATTAAAATCTACTTGGAGATTGAATTTTACATTTTTGGAATTTTTTTGCTATTTTTTAGAGAGGTAGAAAAATTGCAATTTTTGTTGGTCTAGAAACCGTTTGATTAGAAATTAACTTTTCTACCTCTTTAAAAAAATAGTAAAAAATTTCAAAAAATTGTAAAATTCAATCTCGAAGTAGATTTCAATATGTAGATCATGTTCAACGGTTCGGATTGGTCGTTGGAATTTTCAAATTGGATATAATGAATGTGGAGCACGAGGGGTTTGATGCTCCATGGAGCACCCTAGCCTTTCTCTCTATATATATATATATATATATATATATATATATATTTTATTTATATAATTTATCTAATTGGTAATGGGATGATATCGCTCTTATCCATATTCTTATTCGATAAGTTAATGAAATTTTTTTCTTATTCATACACATGTTCGATAAGCTAATGAAAAAAATTCTTATCCATATTCGCTTTAGTGGGTACGATACAAATCGAATAAACGATAAGAAGGGTTACATTGACAGCCCTGTTCCTTTACGAAGACAGCTTCTAAATTTTGAATAGGTTATCGCGCGAATCACAGATTTCAATTTCTGCAGCTCAGTCATCCATCATCATGATGCCCTCCATTTCCACGGAAAAGTAGAGAATATAAAATCTACTGCGATAATTGAGATAGGTTGATCGCTTAGGGATCTTGAATAACCTTTTATTTTTCTCCATCTCTTTTATTTAGGTGAAGATATGCTCTTGAAGAAAAAATAAAATATAAAACCCTAAAAAGTTAGTCAACACATGCATTATGATTATGTTGCAAAGCAAATAGCGGATGAGAGAACGCCAGAATGGGAAATTTGTGTGGGTATTTGTCTGTCTGTCTGATATAACTTTCCCTGTCTTTTTGTCTTTTGGAGAGCATCTTCTTCCCATTTCCCATTTCTTTTGGATAAAGTTTCTACCAAGAAAAGTAGAAAACCCACTTGTTTTATTAGGTGAATTAATGTTGAATATTTACCATAAACTTGAAAAGCGGTACGTAATTACTGCAAAGATTAACCATATCATAGCAAAAGTGCAAAAACCTACAAAGTATAGAGCTCATAAAATAATGCAAACACAACATGATTGACATTTTGGAAGTATAGCATTTTTTTTATTTTCCATGTGAACCATACTGATAAAATAATGCAAACACAACATGATTGACAAAAGAAGGGTGTCTGTCTTGGATGTCAATTTTCCTATAATTCGGCCACTTTGTAAACTATTAGTGAAGTAATCCTTTTTAGTTGAGAATGTCAAGATTTAGCAAAAGTAAAATAAAAATAATACAATAAAGTTGGGACTTGTGAATTGATAAAACATGCCAACTTTTCCAAGCGGCATTGGAATATGGACAACACATAAAACATATATTTGTGCCTCAATTATTTCAGGAATCGAGAAATATGTATTTTTCTCTTTACTATAATTAATTAATAGACCCATAACTATTGGATTAGGCCACATATTACTTGACCATATTTGGGCCTTAATTAAGTGCGTCAGCAGTACTCAGGTATTTTTATTGTTACATTATTTGCTTAATTATAAGCCTATCACTTTTATTTTGAGGCTAATGTATAGTTGTCATGTACGCTCTCATAAAGCCTGCAATAGAAGTTTACCTCTGAACTACTTTTGGGCTCGTCGCATCATTCCTTTTTTACAAAGAAGTTTGTATAATTTCTTTACTACATTTTCCAAGTCGATGGAAGTATATATGTACGGCTACCAACAAATTGCGTTTTGTACGTTTTAACGTTTCGTTTCGTCATGACGCAACGTTAAATGCAAGCAAATTTTGTTGCGTTTGTTAAACAAAACGTAAGACGGAAATGATTTTTGTTACGTGTAGTTAAATGCAACGTAAACGCAAGTGGTTCGTTACGTTTCGTTTTAAACGTTTCTTACGTCATGTTTATATGAAGCATATAAAATCATGATTATATAAAGTTGTAAAGTATTTTAGAAAGTTGTAAATAATAAAATACCTAATATGTCGATATTCTCGAAGAAAAAAGTTCAAAGATAGTAATTAAATAATGCTGATATAGTGCATTTTATACTTATAGTGTATTTCAGTACCTTTTAGACCTATAGTGTCTTTTCGTTTTCCTCTCCTTCTTCTAAAGCATATCGTGTCTCTTCTTCTTAAGGACTTTGTGCACAAGGTAATTTCATGTAAAGCGCGCCCTCACGCCGTGTCTCTTCTCCTAAAGCACGCCCTCACTCCGTCACTCGTCTCAAGGTAATTTCATCTTTCATTTCTTTTAAGCTTGCTTAATAACGCATTTCAATGTTCAATGTTCATTTGTCCGAATAATATAAATGCTACGTTCAATGTCCATTATTACTTATTAGTCCAAAATTGGAAATTATTGTTTTGTGCTTAGAAGACACGATCTCTTATTTCTCCAAGGGAAAGGTAATTTCAAATTCCCTTTCTCTTAAGATTTCTGTTAGTTCATTATTAGTTATTAGTTCAAAATAACTTCAATGTTCAATGTTCACTACTCCAAAATAATTTTAACGTAATTTTCTTTTAGTAGTTATTAGTCCAAAATTGAAAATGATTGCTTTAGTCCAAAGTTCAGTAATCAAATTTGGAATGATTGCACTGATAAGTTGGTTTAGGGTTTAGGGTATATTCTGATTTAGAGTTTATGGTTTAGGAAATAAGATTGCACTGATTTAATCTTTCTTTGAAACAGATGTACTCGCTTGTGTTAGCGAAAAACATGGTAAAATGCCTCCTCTGTCGTATCCACAGGTACCATATGACATACTCCAAGTTGGAGAGGGTGGCCAGGGAGATCGACTGGGTGCTTTGCAAGAAGCCACAACAACAGTCAGCACAACCACAACCACAAGAGCCAGCACAGCTACAACCACAACCACAGCCCAAGGAAAAGGCCAAGGCTAAGGCAAAGAGCAGCAGTTCCCGTAAGAGGAAGAGGTACTGCACAAACCAGAAGATGAAGAAGGCCAAGGTTGTATTGGGGGACGAATTGTGGGAATATCCATGGGAGTCCTGTGACTCTTCTCCATCTGATAGTAAGAAATATAATTTATTTATCACTAATTAACTACTACTAAGAACTTTCTTTATCATTAACATGTTCATAACTAATACAGATTGAGATGGTATTCATTGGAATTCGCTTGAGAACTTGGATGGCGATTGGGACAGTGATGAACATGTATTTGAATTGGCCAAGCCATGAGAGTGGGATAAAAATACTAATTGAGGAAGGACTTTTGTCTTCTAGTCTTCTATATATTTGTTTTGTATAGAGTTTTACTCCTGTTTTTTTTATTTTGTTTTTTAGGACTATAGCCTATAGGTTTACAGGAGGTTTTTGTTTGTAACAATGAAAATATTAAATAGTTAATGTTATGGTTTGAAACAATTACTTTTAATTTTATCATGTTATGTACTTATGTTTTGATTTGTTCTGATTTGTTGTTGATGTGAGTTTACATGTATTTTTTCTTTTTTTCATTGTTTTTTCATAAATGTTTTGACTCTGTTGTACACTGTTAATAACAAGTTAAACGTGCAAAAAATTCAATGTTTTGCATATTTTGCACGTTTAACTAAACGCAAACGCAAGGAAATTTCTTAAACGTGACGTAAGACGCAATAGAAAAATTCGTACACTCGTAAAATGCAACGTAAGACGCAAGAAGATATTTGCGTGATCGTTTCGTGCGTTTGACAGCCCTAAAAGTGTGATTGGTTGTCCATTTGTCCTAACAGTTTTTCTGATCTGAAATATTAGTATATTACAAATTGGAAAAAAGTTACAAATTTCTCAAGCAAAATTGTTAAAATTTGGTGAAAAACATTACGTTATCAATCTTGTGTATTTTATTCGAATATTTTTTAACATCAATTCTTAAGCGAATAAAAAATATCATCCTGTAGTAAACAAAAATTTATGCGCGATAAACAGCAAATCCTTATAAATTTATCAACCTTCATTAAAAAAGAGTAAATATAACTGTCCCCCCAGTTCCTGTCCCCCTTACGCGCCTCCCACTCAAATGCAATGATAAATTATTTTTAATTCTTTGTATAAATAATTTATTAAACAAATGCAATGATAATCATTTTTGAGTATAAAGACTTATACTAAAAAATATAAAGACTATTACATTTGAGTATAAATACTTATATGAGAGACGTGTAAGAGAGACTTGTAAGAAGAGACAGTTAGTCGCTTCCTAAAAAAAATTGATTGAGATGTCACTTGTCACAAGAGTTTGTAACAATGGGGACCACTCTTTAAGCAGGGGTGGCAATTGCCTTATCAGCCAAAACAAAAAAAAATTCAAATTTATATCTTTGAATTTATAGTTTTTGACAAAAATTTAGAAAAAAATGCCGTTGTTAAATCTCTGTCATATGCAAGGGTTGGCTTACTGCATCCTTTACATATCATTATATATCTGTAAAAACAAATGCAATTCTAAATTATTCCTATCGTTGGTAATGTTATTAAAATTACTATTATGGACGCGATTGTTTACTTCATCAATTTCGTTAACATGATTTTTTATGATCACTTTGAAAAGAAAATGTATTAAACATTTCCAAAAGTATGGACACGTTGAACTTGGGAATAAATAAATAGCAGACTAGGTATAAATATTTTTAATGTAGATAAGATAAGAAGTACAAAATATGAAACGTAGAGAAATTTTTCAAAGTAAAATAGAATCACTACGGAGAAAAGGATTTTGTGCAACTCATCATATACATCGATTATACTAAATCAGGTGTAGAAGGATCGAGCTCACCACCAAAAACTTCCGGACCAATTCTCTTCCTCCACTGTTCCTTTTTGCAAACCATGGTGTCACATGTTTCAAGTCTGTCACGCCGGAGTCTGCTCTTTTTCCAATCTCTTTTTAAGGGTTTAGGGTTAATATATTTGTAAAGGATGGATAACCTTACGGTTTACAAATACCCACTATCATGTGCTCTATGATGAAAATAATTTCACCATAGATCGTTTGCAAACACTTACGGATAACCTTTGCTACACGTAAGTATACATGGTTTCACTTTCAGTTGTTTATGATTTTGATAGTGCATACTTTTTTTATTTGAATATTGCATAATTTACAAAAGCTCCTTCCATTATAAATAGTTTATTTCATTTTCTTCTTTTGGCTTAGCAATTTGTATACAAGGGTAGTTATCGTTATAGTCTAAGACCATATTTCTTTCTTTGTTGAAGTACTCTGAGGAGCAAATTATACACAAGGTTAGTCATTGTTATAGTAAAAAGGGAGTGCAAACCTGACAAGGTAAATTTGGTGATGCATCAGTACCATTTGGGTGCAGAAGAGAAAGAAAAAGATGGAGAAATAGTGGTGTCAAAGATCTTTTATTAACTAAGAAAAGAAAAGGAGAAATTTCTTTCTTTTAAGTTATTTTATTTTCTAATCTCTTTCTCGAAATACTTATATGGTACAATGCATTTGTATGTTCACCGCTCATGCCTTATGGGTGTAAGGCGTGAGCGTCTCCTGCTTCTTGTCTTTTGTCTTGTTTTCTTGTCTTCTTGCAGCCAGCGCTGAGTTAGTCGACGCTGTTGGACTTAATTTGGTGCAATTCAATTTAGAGTAGGAGCCACAAACCAAAATCCCTAAATTACGACATAACAATTGCAATTCGAATCAAACCTCTGTGCTACGTGTTTGAAATAAAATAGAGTGCGAAAGCGGTACTTACATTCCATCCTTAAGGCCTCCCTTGTACATTTCTTCTTTCAATGGAGTCCCTCTAGCGATGGAAGTGCGGAAGCATGACGCGGTGCGCTAGCGATCCAATCCATGCAAATCCCGATGCCTATCTTTTCTTCGAGGTCACGAACGAACCAATAAGTATTTCTTTTAATGGAATTAGAAAAGAGGCTATGTACAACACATGTGCTCTTGTCGATAACCGAGAATTAACTTTCAACCAACGTTATAAATGGATGGAGACCCAACGCTATTTATAGAGGCGTTGTGTATCTTGGAAAGATGTCAAATTAATTATCCAATATTCACCAAATATTTGAAATTATATTCTCTCTAATTTTTTTTCAAATTCTAATATTTACTGTTGTAAACATTTTCATGAATTTGGTATAAAAGCTAGAATATTCAATCTAAAAGATAACGGTAAATCTTGGCAACCAAAATTTGCCTTGAAGCAGGTCTCATTGTGGTCGCAATTGGCTTGGCAATTCCAGACTTGACATGTTTCTGTCAGGTCTCTTGCAATCGCAATGGGATCATTGCGACCGTAATAAATCTGCTGAAAATCAACAGATTTGTTGCCAAATCTCTCCTACTCCATTGCGACCGCAAAGGATCTTATTGCGGCTACAATAGACCTACGTTTGTGTTGTTTTGCTCGAGCTTTGTTGTTGGATTACGAACAGTTCAAAATCCGTCAATTGGCTTAAGCTACGAAAAGACCGTAAAAAAATTTACTTCTAACCAAGCTTTTAAAAAGCTGCGATAAAGCGCCGATAAAACGAATATAGCGAAAATTTTGCTATAACCGCACGATTTATTTCAAACACGCCGATAAAGCGGTTTTTGGCGATAAAACAGAATTTAGCGGTGACAAAACAGATGACGGTCTGAAAAAAGCGATGATAAAGCGGATATATCGGTACTTTTGTTCAAATGGTCATAATTTTTGACTCGTAACTCCGATTTTAGTGATTTTTTATGCGTTGGAAATATCACGACAAGCTCTATATTTAGTTCCATACATAACTTACAGATTTTTATTAACAAACTAGTTAAATTCAGATTTTTTTTTCAAATCAGCAGACCAAAGCAATTGTTTAGGTCAACAGTATTTTCTTATATGTTGCATTTTTCTATTAAGACATGAGAGATATGCATAATTTCTTTATAAATTTATTTAATATAGTAATTTCATTGATATTCTTGACAATTTGCTTTAACATAATGTATATGTAGAAAATAGTGATGTTGTGGTTTATCGTCCGCTTTATCACCGCTAAACGCTAAATGACTTTCGCACCGCTATGGACCGCTATACGCTATTTAAAATCTTGCTTCTAACTTAAGTTAAGGATTAAACGAGGTATGTCAGATAAACTACCGAGGGTGTCCACCTCCCGTTTATCTTTGGAATCAAAACCCGATTTAATCTTTATACAGATCTACTCCATAGTTAATTTCTAAAACTTTAATCTACTTATAAATTAAATAGATTAATATAACATTTATACCTTGATCCAAATTCGAATTGGATTGCAGCAGACTCGGAAGATCGAATCTAAGAAGGTCCTCTCCTCGGAGTATCAGACGTCTGATATACCTCTATCGGTGATCCATCAGGACGACCAGAGAGCAGCTTATTTCTTCTGCCAGAAATACCATAAACCGCGATATTAGACAAAAACACTATTCACCGAGATAAGGACTAAATAAATATCTTTACGACTCGCAGTTAT
The DNA here is from genome assembly GCA_964058865.1 of Eleocharis quinqueflora. Taxonomy (NCBI): domain Eukaryota; kingdom Viridiplantae; phylum Streptophyta; class Magnoliopsida; order Poales; family Cyperaceae; genus Eleocharis; species Eleocharis quinqueflora. Next base: position 36,992 of record CAXKVX010001588.1, read on the forward strand.
TCAAATATGAAATACCGCTCCTTTCGCAAAATACTATTTTCTGAATCTCGTAAATAATCATATCCGAGATAGAGAGAAAATATATTTATCGATTCAATCATAAGTTAACAAATATGATACTTTTTGATGTCATTTTCTCTCTCTCCATGCCCCTCTATTTATAGGAAATTGAGGAGGTTGGCCAGTTACCAAAATACCCCTAAAAAGGCAAAATGGTCGAAAATGAGAAGGTTGGTCGATTACCAAAATACCCCTGAAAAGGCAAAATGACCATTTTGCCCCTAAGAGGTGGCAAAACAAAAAATATCTAAAATTTAGTTTTTAAAATAAATCAATTATGCCGACATCTTTTTTTTTATTTATTTATTTATTTATTTATTTTTAGTTAAGATTTTAATTAATTTTAATTAAGGCTTTAATTTGATAAATGACTTTCATCCCAAATTCAAAACCATAATTAATATTTAAAATCTAAATTAAATATATATAAATATATATAAACATATAATTGTTCTCAACAATTATATTTCTCAGGGTTCGGTATCAATTCGGTTTCGGTATGATTTTATACAACGTATCGTATACGTTTATAAATTCAACCGTTGTTTTTGCTTGTAATCTTATATGACATATATAATTTAATCATATCACATATAATTAATTATAACCATCTTAATATTAATTATAACCAATTTATAATTAATCATTAAGATTCTCTGATTAGCTCCTATACGGTGTGACCCAATAGGATCTGTATTGGTAAATAGAATTAAAATCATTTTAACTTTTATAATCATATGAGGCATCTGACATCTGCACTATGACCATCCAATTACACAGATGATGTAGTACTGTACAATACCACGATCCATTAAACTATTTTAGTCGTGTTAATTCTTTTGTCTCACAGTGTCAGATTAGTTTCAAGATAGATGTGTGTCATCCTTGCAAACTTAATCTTTTCTCGATCTTGAGCAGATGTATCAAATATAATTACTCTTGTAATTATACTGCATGCAGATAATCTTACTCTATCAAGGGGCCCAGTGATACTGTAACTCGTATATAGATATGAGGGACAATAGTACTTTTGGTAAACCATCACTACCGACAGCATTATATAACAATCACACATACACATCTCTTAGTAGGAAAGATGAATACCTCATACTTTTGAACTTAACACTGAATGAAAACATTAATGACACGTACACAATTCCATTTATTGTTTCATTCGAGGTCTGTCAAATACCATATTTCTGGAACATATATTCATGTGATTAAAACGACATCTCATGTCTATGGTTTGTAAAACTTAACCATCTTTTAATCCACGTTATAACCTTGTAACGGTAAGTTAGTGTTCCTGCTAATTACCTTGGTTAGAGACTTTTAAGAATATATATCATCTATATTATGAAGTTTCACAATTCCAGTTATTGACTCTAGTCAGATAATGGAATGATCCATAAATACAATAATACTCAAGGCAACAAAATGACAATTTATTAATCACTCAATTCATGAACAAAGCTTTATGATAATTTATCGTATTATTGACTTCTAGATTATTACAAACTAACATTTGATCCAATTTGAGTTGGATTTAGCCCAAACAATATTTTTGATTTTACACTAACACCAATATATAGATTAATTAATCATAATTGGTCCATTAACACTTCTAATTAATTTACTTAAGTTATATATGCATTCGTGCCCAAAATTTTAGTGAAATATGTATAATGTCATTGTATATCAGTTAATCATATTATTTTGCATATCCATATATTACTCCTTCTAATATTAGGCGACAGTATGTGACATATAGTAATTATATTGAGTTGGGCTACGGTACTTATGTAAGCACCTTCCTACCTGTGCTTATCCATCCCGTTCGTCCGATTTTTCTCAAAATTCGTGTTCTGATGTCGCTGATGATTTCAGAGATTAAGTGAACCGGACGACTCCATTTCTAATACACGAATCGATCGCCACCCTCACCTCGCCTTTCTCTCGCTCTCTCTGCTCAGCCCAGGAAAAACCTAGCCAGTCTCTCGCTCTCTCTGCTCGACCTAGGAAAACGCAGCCTTTCTCTCGCTCTCTCTGCTCGACCCAGGACAACGCTAGCCAGCTCCCGTTACCTCAAAATCACAGCTCTTGTTTGATTGGTGGCGATGTAGAGACGAAAATCGCAGCGACGAGCAGCCACATCCCAGCCTTACTCGTTCTTCTCTTTCCCCAAATTCTCAAATACCCTAGAGTTACCTCCCTCAAATCAAGGAACTCACCACATCCCAGCATTTGATCCTGCCCAAAGACGCTGTGAAGAGGTTCATCTACAGCAATCCTAATTTAAGTACTAATTTAGGGTTTGTTGTTTAAGCTTTAAAAGTACTGATTTAAGTACTAATTTAAGTACTAATTTACGTCACTTTTTGCTGGCCTAACCACTACCATACCAGACCAGACAGATCAGGGATATTTAAGTCATTTTTTTGCTAAGCTGATCAGTACCATACCAGACCAGAAAGTGGTAATCAAAGGCACTGGTAACCTGAACCTTTCTTTTGCTGAGCTGATCATTTTTTTGCTAAGCTGATCAGTACCATACTTGGTTTATAGTTTGAGAGATGAAAACTTTTTTTTGCTAATCAGTATCATTTTTTTGCTGAGCTGATCAGTAACATACTTGTTTATACTTGGTTTATAGTTTGAGAGCTGATCAGTACCATACTCGTTTATACTTGGTTTATAGTTTGAGAGCTGATCAGTATCATTTTTTTGCTGAGCTGATCATTTTTTTGCTGAGCGTATCAGTACCAAACTAACATTTGGTTTATAGTTTCAGTTTGAGAGATGAAAACAAGTATTATGCATGAGCCATTGTATTACTGCAAGAAATGTAGATTCCCATGCGAAGTTAAGCGATCTGGTACTAGAAATAATCCTGGCCGTGAATTTTATGCTTGCAATTGTACAGATGGTAGTTATTTTCGTGCTTGGTGCGATGAGGTGCAGTTTTATCCTAATTATGTGAGAGAGCAACTAGAATTCCTTAAAAAGTGTATGATTGCAGGTTTTATAATTCTTGGTGTGATTGTACTCTTGTTATGTTATGTAATTGTAAAACTTTGGTCATTTTAAATTTTGTTTTTTTGTTGTTGTAATTATGTTTTAATGATGTAACCTGAACCATGTAATTCTCTTTGAATTGTGTTTTTCTTTGCTATTTGTGTTTTTCTTAATTCTCAAGGATTGAACTTTATTGTAATTCTTTGTGCTTTGTTATAAAAGTGCACATTCAGGACAAACATTGAAACAACTCTCAAGGATTTAAACAATTCTCTTATATTGTATTTATTTGGTACAGTATGGACTGAACTTCAATATGTAGTATTAATTCAGTAATAAGAATTAAAGTACATGCATGGCTATTATATCATGCCTCATATCCGAACATGCACATATAGAAATCGTTTGATTAGTAGAAAGGTAAGTCCCACTCTGGTACATTATAGAGTATATGATTTCTTAATAGAATACCATCAAAACCAGAGAAATTCTGGAAATATATGATTTGTTTCCTTTTCTCTCGTTTCACCACTTTTCCATGAATATGAGAAATGAATCCATCATCATTCTACTTCTTTCTGGAAATAGACAACAGGACAAACATTGAAACATTGAAACAATTCTTAACATTGAAACATTGAAACAATTCTTACCATTGTAATTCTTAATTCTCCAGTCAACATTGAAACAATAACAATCATTCAAAACAAAGAGCTTACATTAAACAAATATAGTCTCTACATCTAAACATAACAGATTATTTATCACATTTTTTTGTTACAACTAAACTATACTTCATTCCATTAGACCTCTTGTGCTTTATGCCAAAATGCTGTAATTAACATAATAAGAAGTTAGACTTAGTTGAATAGGTTAAATAAGCAACTTAAATAAATAGGTTGAAAATATCTTAAACATGTGTACTGAAATTACCAGCAAATAGCTTGCAGCAAGGTCAAATAGCTGACTCATCCTCACTGCTGAAGTCATCTTCATTTTCATCTCCAATTTCATCTTCAATAGTCTGTACCTTTTTCTTTCCCTTATTTAGATCCTTGAAACGCTAAATAAACAAAGCAAGTTATCCAACTCAGTTAGAAACAAGGCAAGTTATCTAGATCCTTTAAATGCTGTACTTTTTTCATTTTCAACTCAGTCGAACAATGTAATACTTTTTTCATTATCAACTTAGTCGAACAAAGGCAAGTTAACACAGTGAACAAATCTAACCTTAGGGCATTGAAATATTGTACTTTTTTCATTTACAAGACAGTTTATTAACACAGTTAGAAACAAGGAAAGTTATCCAACTCAGATCACCACTTGTGCATTGAAATACTAGTTGAAATGTTATTAACACAGTGAACAAATCTAACCTTAGGGCAAGTTCTCAAGTTGTGACCCTCCTTGGTGTGGCAGTAACTACAAGTCCTTTTTTGCCTTGTCTTTTCTTCTAGAGGAGACTTAAAATAATACTGCACTCAAATAATACTGTCTTGCCTTGCCTTGTCTTTTCTTCTCAAGTTGAAATACCAGATTAGTTCATTTTCATACTGCACTCAAATATCAAAATAATAGCAGTATCGTCGGTACCATCCATCAGGAAGAGTAAAAGCTTAAATTGTATATCTTAATCAGTACCTTAATCAGAATCAACAAACTCTAAAAGTCAGTTCCTTAATCGTAAACAACAAACTCTAAAAACCAGTACCTTAATCGTAAACAACAAACTCTAAAAACCAGTACCTTAATCAGATGCTGTAGATTTCCGTCGCTGCTCTAGGGTTGCATTGGGGTGGCTGCGATTTCCCTCGCTAGGTTAGGATTGCTTAGATGAACCTCTTCACAGCATCTTTGGGCAGGATCAAATGCTGGGATGTGGCTGCGATTTTCGTCGGTGCTCGTCGCTGCGATTTTCATCTCTACATCGCCACCAATCAAACAAGAGCTGAGATTTTGAGGTGATAACGGGAGCTGCTCGTCGCTGCGTTTTCCTGGGTCGAGCAGAGAGAGCGAGAGACTGGCTAGGTTTTTCCTGGGCTGAGCAGAGAGAGCGAGAGAAAGGCGAGGTGAGGGTGGCGATCGATTCGTGTATTAGAAATGGAGTCGTCCGGTTCACTTAATCTCTGAAATCATCAGCGACATCGGAACACGAATTTTGAGAAAAATCGGACGAACGAGATGGATAAGCACGGGTTGGGCGGTGCTTACATAAGTACCGTAGCCCAACTCAATTATATAACATGTAGTCCAAACTTTATTCATTAGAATTGACGTCTCAATTCCAACAGGCCTACCATCATCTTCTTTCTTTCTTTCTTTCTTTCTTTCTTTCTTTCTTTCTTTCTTTCTTTTTGCTTCTTTTTTCTTTCTTTCTTAGCGCGCTAAGCACAAAGAAAAATAAAAGAAAAAAATTAGCAAAAATTTAGACTTCCTTTACTGACTGATCTTTAAGCTCAAGCCCCATATGCTTATCACCAGTATGGAGCCAATGCTAAATCGCAGGAATCGTTACATCTTCAAAACCCCACGACTTCTTTGCTAAGTGGTCGGTTTTTACATCTGACTAATTACTAACATGGAAGAATATTGTAATCCTACTAGATATGTACACATTTTTATTTATGTCATGAATTATTAAATTATTTTACTGTTGATTGGTGATACTTTTGATATATTGCATGATCCGGATGTGCAAACATGTTTGATTAATGTAGATGACATGATCTGGATGTTTGTCATAGTTGGTGTCACCAAAGTTGTTGTCATCCGATCCCTCCTCTATAATGTCCCCGTTTATGATATAGTCATCAGCGTTCATGCATTCATTCTCTTTCGGGACTTTATCTTGTATGGTAACAATGTCCCCGTTTGTGTTGTGCTCTACAATACCAAAAACATATTTGTATATGATGTTAATAGATAAACCTTGATTGCCTAAATCTTGAAATTGGGAGGTGGATCAATATGTATGCTACTTAGTACACAGATTTCAATTCTTATGGGGATATATATAGTGCAGTGTTTCAGTTCCTATTCTTTTAAAGTCACACCAACATTTCATTAAAAGTCCATTCCTACATTTCCATTTCTAAAGATAATGTCTATAGTCCAATCAGGAACAACAATGCCCAGATAAAACAATTCAGAACGATTAGTTAAGTTCATAGTTTCTTAAGGCCACTTTGCTCACCATGCAGTATAAATAAGTACTAATTGTGTGCTATAAAATGTTCCAACATAATTCATTTTGTCATTCATCCACAATACACATTCAGTTTTAGTTTAGCACCTTCCAGTGCACATTCAGTCTTAGTTCAGACCCACAACCACACGAAGTCCCCATACGTGCACCAGGAGTTGTCGATCAAAATCAGAAGCCCCCTCAAACCCCATTGGAATCAAATTGACCTGATGACTAAAATTCATCAGAATCACAAAGGCTGAACTTAAATTATACTAAATTTACACGTGCTGATGACTATATCATATCTAAATTGAATGATGTCTAGGACGAAGGGCAAAAAATAAACACGAATTAGCAAAGAAAGAAACAGTCGAGAATCAAAATTAACAAAAAAGCATAAAAATAAAAACTGCAATTATTTCAATTTCAGAGAGAGACAATGGTCCAATATAGTTTGTCAGACACAACAGATGCACCTTCTGCATTATTCACGGAGGGTTTTATGAAATGATGTTGGGTACAGTTCCATTACCAAAAACACCTGGCATCTGGTAATGGTACCGAATTTGATAATAATGAACTTAGAAAATTTTGTTGTGTTTATCACATAAATAGTGATCCAGCAATTAGAGCTCTTTGCATGATGCTTTTATTTGCCTTATCTGGCAACACTGATGTAGGTAAAAAAAATCATTCATCAAGGATTGTTTTGCATTTTTTTCAAATTTATTAATTCATCAGAAGAACTATCTATGCATCAGCAGATCAGCTAGACATAAAAACAAATATACATGAAAAAAATATGTATATGAGGCAAGTGAGAATTGATTGGAACCTGAAAAGAAGAAAGCATACTGACGCTTTTGTGCCCATGAGAGTCTTCTACATGTGGATTCCCAGGAACAAAATATCCATGAATCAGCTCTCTATCCAGTAAAAATGGAAGTATGCTCTGCATATGGCAACTCAAAAAACCATTCAGAATCCAAAGTTCACACCAAGTGTTTGACAAAGCCTAATAGAACAGAAATGAATAGCAATCTATTGCAGTTAGAGGCGCTGAAGGAGACGATTTTGGTGGTGAAGGAGATATGCTCGGAGGAGTTCTCTCCGGAGCTTAGGCCATATGAGTTCTCTCTTCTTCACCTCCTCAAATCCATGCCTGAATTCACGTCTGAGATCGACTATAAAAGAATCCAAGGCAAGCTTGTTAAGAGAGAAAACTAAAGGCGGAGGAGCGACTTTTTGAGCACGGCAGAGAAAGGCGGAGAGGAGAGATCGAAACTTCGCTAGGCGGAGCTCCCAAATCTGGTTTGTTCATAAATAGAAATGGTGAAGGGCTGGAACTGATCTAGGAAAGAAAAATCAATCGCCGAAAAGGAATCGAGATTGATCAGGAAAGAATCGGAATTGATTGGGAGAGAGATGAAACCGATAGAGGAGATAAAGACTACCGAGATACATAGTAGCAGCTGGATGTAGTCGTTCGTGTAACAAATGAAAATAGAGGATAATATGAGCTTCTACACTGAAATGTTGCAACCTAAACTAAGGAGCTCATCGGATGGCTGTTATTAATTCCGAAAATTAAAGAAATCATCTAAACCGTTGCCGGATCAGACATCTTAGATGCTTAGTAATATAACAGAGATATGGTAGGCAAAAGGGCTATATATTATAAATTAGTGAATTAATTTTGGCGAGATAACGATTAAAAAGGGGCTAGCCACGCAAGCAGCAAAAATCTTTCTAGAAATGTTGTTCTACGATGGGTATTAACAAAGAAAATGGTGTAATATTGAGTATATATATATATCGTATATCAAGTCATAACAAGATTTAGAAGAGCAAAAGACGCTGGTGAAATTTTTTTATAAAAAATATTAAATCTTCCATGCTCGATATTAATTAATAAAAAAGTGTAGAAAGAGGATATTTTTTTACTTATGTGTCTTTTCATCTACGACGGGTTTTAACTTATCTTTCGTAATTCTGACATTTACATACGAAATATAACCAATGTATAAGCTAAATATTCGGTGTGGAAAATGATTATTTCCAATAGTGAATGTCATATATATACATATAACACTACAACACAAAAGGGCTTTAGTGCCGCATAATTATCACCGGATCTAATTGACACCCGGAGTTAAAAATACTAAGAAGTATAAATCCTGGTTTTTTAATAAAAACCGGTGATAAAAGGTTCTTTTATCACTGATTGTTAATAAGAAACCGGTGATAAAACCTTTATCACCGATTGTTTGTTAAAATCGGTGATAAAGTTAACTTTTATCACTGGATGTTAACAAACAACCAGTGATAAAAGTTTTATCAACGTAATTTTTTTTAAATCGACATTAACAATGCTCTAGCTCATTTTTTCTATCTCCCCCTCCTCTCAATCTCTCATATCTCTCTATATATACATCTCTATCTCCTCTCTATATCTCATATCTCTCTACTATCTCCTTTCTCTATCTCTATATTCACCATTATTGTTCTTGTTTTTCTTCATTAAAAATGGTGAGATTTGAAGAGAGGGGGTTCGAGAAGTGACGGATCACCATTTTTATTCTCTCAATATTAGATGCAAACGACGTCGACTCTTCTCTTCTTTCTATTCTTGTTCTATTTTACTTATTTATTTTTTGTTGTCTTTTATTTATTTATTTATTTCTTCTATTCTTGTTTTATTTCTTCTTTTATTTATTTATTTTTTCTGTTTTCTTACTTTACTTTTTTTTTATTTGTCTTCAATTTTCTTGTTATTTTCTATTTATTTTATTTGTAAATTAAATTTTGAAATTTGAAATTTCGAAATCTGAATTATCTGCGATTTGACAGCTGTCAAAAGCTGTACGTTCTGCAACCAGCTGTCAGATTGCATAACGTATATCATTTTTTTTACTTTTTTATTTGACTTTTATCACCGGTTATTAGTAAAAAACCGGTGATAAAAGTCAAGGTATTATTCCTGATTACTAATATTTGTAGTATCTCCTACTACGCCGGAAGAAAAAATCGATAATAAAGACGAAAAAATCGAAAATAAAGTCAATTTTTTGTGTAGTGTAAGCAAGTGAAATAAAATTGGCACATTTAGAAAAGATTATTGATAAGAGAAGTCATAGTAAATGAGATGACTGGGATAATTCATAATTTTATTTTTGGCATTTAAAACTCCAAATATTGTAGTGTTGTGTCCGACATATACCGTATGTGCCAATGTCGAACACAACTTATTACAGAGGGCAAGTTTCAACCATGGCAGCAAAATACAGTCACATGCATAGCCCTGGTACACAGGGCAAGTTTCAACAAATGGCAAATATATATATGTACAGGTACAGCTAGCGTTGCTGAAGCCTGAAGACATGAGACATCTAGCCTCACAGGCTCAAACTGTCAAACACTATTCCAAATTCATCACCACATTCTGACAAGTTGTACATGCATAGTCGACAAAAAGCACGTTAAAGCTGGTGAAAATTTAATTACAACATACCAGACCTTACCTTGTCTCAGTTCTCACTTCTCACCTATCCGTCCCATTCCCAACCGATTTAAAACACCTCATTGGAATTTAATTACTTGCTTACACCAAATTGCACCTATACTACCTTGTCCTTCAAATGGTTTTTTTTAGTAACGTCTTTCAATTCTTACTTAATTATTTTCCTTCTGAAGCTTCGGTATCGAAGGGTTTTAACTCAATATTAACAGCACTTGTAACAATATGCATTCAATGTTATATTATAAACTTAAGTTCTATGTTTAATTACTTATAACAGTACTACTAGTTACCGTAAATTACTCTTTGAAATTTTATTCTGTAACTACGGTTTGTTCTTTATAGACATTGTTAAATGAATTCATGTCACGAATGAATTTAATTTATATAATTTTATTATTTTTGTGGGACATTTTAAGTAGAAATATTTTGTTTAGAAAAAAAAGAAGTATCTCTAGCAACAATTCACTGTAAAAAGTTTCTCGTTAGCTACCCGATCGAATACTTTTTGCAGGAATTGAACTGTACATAGGTGAGATCATCATCATTCAATTGTACTATACAGATCTAGTTCGGTATTTAAATTTATTACGTAATAAAACTTTTGCTCAATTAGGTGCCCACTACAATTTCATTTTGTATTTGAACTGTAAATATGCGGTGTACATGCCAGCGTGTGACCTCATCAATAATCAAACAACTATAAATTAATTTACACTTCATGGTTTAATTACGGAAAAGCGTAGAAAAACCACATCTTGTTGTACCTATATATATTCACACTTCATCTTCCTCACAATCCCTAAACTGTCTGTCACTTTCTGACATATATCCCATTCATATATACTGATATCTATCACCTTACAATATTGTTCTCAGGTTCACACCGGCCACCTTTTTATTAGCTCTTCAAATCCAGAGAGATGCAAGGCTTAAGGCTCTTGCTCTTTTTTGCACTGAGTTCATGGTTCACTCTAGCCCGAACTGCACTGCAAGTACCGTGCTACTTCATATTTGGCGACTCACTAGTCGATAATGGTAACAATAACAACATTGCATCGTTAGCTAGAGCAAACTATCCACCTTACGGGATTGACTTCCCGGATGGGCCCACTGGAAGGTTCAGCAACGGTCTGACTACCGTTGACGTCATCTGTAAGTTCAAGATCTCTTCTTCACTTCATACGTACGTGAGCTTCACCTCGAATTAACATGATTATTTATGAGTTAGGATTTGTTTTCAGTTTTAGATTGATGCATAGGTTTCTGAGAGACCACATAGGTCGATATATATAAACATTGTGCACAAAAAACATACAAGAAAAATCATTATCTACGTCCCATTATTAATTGATGTTAGTGTGATTCATCGAACAATTTAATTAATGATGGCACGATCTTCATTAATATATGTATTTGAGTAACATATATAATAGAAAAGCAAAATTCAGATAAGTGACAACAAGGAAAAAAATTGCAACACAGTAGTATACATTAATAGATCGAGCAACTTTATCATGATAAAATGTGACAAATTACTATTTTGAATTATTAGACAAATTGCAATCATTTGCTCTATGCTATCACTAAATAATTTGTTCAAGCTAGCTAGCTAGATATATTAATTATATATATCTCTGCTCACATGGTGAATTTTTTCTTCCTAGAAACGTACTATTTCTGCTAATTTTGTTGAATTTATGGTTTTTTCTTATAGAAAACTACGTACGGGCTTGATGAAGAATTTATAATTGGACTATATATAGGAGCGACCACATCATATCCTGACTCCAGTAAATAGAAAGTATAATTATTATACAGCTAACACCGCCATATTTAATGAATAAATGTACTAGTACTACCTTATTAATTTCCCGTACCGTTATTCAATGTTATTCCCATGCCGATCAAATATATTTACTTTCTTCACGTTGAGAACTTAAATATGTGAAAGCCAAGTTTACAAAATATCTACATTAATTTGCCAGAAGAAAAAGAATGTAGAATGAGTCGTTTCTTAGATTTACTTACTAGTGTGTTACTCTATAAAAATTAATAAAATGTTTTTTAAGATGAGACTTCTGACATTACCTGAATCAACTTCTATGCATTTCATATAGATAATTTTTCCCACAAAAATCTCCTCTAATGTAAGTGTTTGTAGTTTGTACCTCCGAACAAAATTAAAGCAGCTCATTTAGTGCTGGATCTAAGATCCTGCAAACGAACAAGCATAGCCGGGTCTTTGTTGTTTGCAGTTAATTTGTAGAATTGCATTTATGTGAAAAGCCACTTGGTGTACTCTGCTTGGTCTCGTGCTAATAATAGCTACATTTTGGACCATTCTCAAATTCCAGAGAACAACTGAAGTAGAAATAATTTTGATCAATCAAAAGAGTGAAATAATTTAACAACTGAAGTAGAAAAGCAGAAACCAGGTAATGACTTGCTCTAGTTTACTATCCATTTTACCTTTTTATCTTATCACCCTGTATTTCAGCAAAACTTCTTGGATTCAAAGACTATATCCCGCCTTGTGCAAGTGTCGATGGAGATGAACTCTTAACTGGTTGCAATTTTGCCTCAGCTGCAGCCGGCATAAGGGACGAAACTGGCCAACAGTTGGTACACTTTACAATAAGCTAGCTCAAGATTGTATACTTGAAACAAAAATTTGAATGTAAATCAGACAAAGGAAAAATTAGAAGCTATGATATATTTATCTTATTGCACTTTACCAGGGTGATAGGATAAGCTTTGGGGGACAGCTGAGAAATTACCAAACAACAGTTGAACAACTTGTTGATATCTTGGGTGATGAAGGATCGGCAGCTAATCACCTGAACAAGTGCATTTTTCAAGTCGGGATGGGTAGCAACGATTACTTGAATAACTATTTCATGCCGACAGTTTACACTACGAGCCGACAATACAATCCTCAGCAGTACGCCGATGTGCTCATCAACCAGTATTCTCAGCAAATCAGGGTTTGTGTTTAGAAAATGAAATTTCCTATATCGGTCAAGAGTCGAGACCTAATTGAGCACAAGATAACACAATATTAAGATGAAAGAGTCAAAGTGACAGCCAATAGAAAGAGATCTGATGCTCTAAATCATCATGTCCTGTGTGTCTTAATAACTAGATATTTTACCATTAGATATACACGCAACGGACAGTAATTGAGAAATCTACAAAACTGAAAAGGGAAATAAGGCTTGAAGGAGACAGTCAGTACTATAAAGCAGCATAAAATCTCATTTTCTCTCACTGATTTTCTTTGCAATTCATCTTTTCTACTCAGACCCTATACAACTATGGGGCGAGAAAGGTGGCACTGGTAGGAGTCGGCCAGGTCGGTTGCAGCCCGAATGAGCTGGCTCAATTCAGCCAGAATGGGATAACCTGTGTCGAGCGAATCAACAGTGCAATTCAAATATTTAACCAGAAGTTAATATCTCTAGTAGATCAATTCAACAAATTGCCGGGAGCACACTTCACCTACATCAATGCCTATGGAATTTTTTCTGATATTTTGAAAAACCCAGCAGCTAATGGTACCCTCTTTCCAATCTTATATAAAACTATTTTCTAAGATACAGCTTACAACAACAAATTGCTTCTTTTGTACCACTTTCAAAGCTCTAATTGTAACCAATTCCTCTATAAAAAGAGAAAATTCATGTATATATTACATGCAACATATACCAAATATTGTCTTAAGCCACTAATTCCATTATATGTACATTTTTTTTTTCTAATTTCATGGCTTATAAATTTTAGGTTTGCGAGTGACGAACAGAGGATGCTGTGGTGTAGGGAGAAACAATGGTCAGGTCACCTGTCTCCCTTTCCAGCCTGCATGCACCAATAGGCAGGAATACATGTTTTGGGATGCTTTTCACCCATCAGAAGCAGCAAATATTATCATTGGCAAACGATCATACAGTGCTCAGTCTTCTTCTGATGCTTATCCCATGGACATACACCGCCTCGCTCTAGTTTAATACATATTCTTCAAGCGATTGGTTTCTGTATGAGGATTTTATATAGTTGGATCAAGTTTAGTCGCTTTTCTTTAACTGATTATTGAGTGGGAAATCAAGTTTTCCTTTTAAGTGTTGAAATAACGGTTTAAATTGTTAAATAGTAGGACATCTTGGGGTTTTATATTGTTCAGATTACAAGTCAATAGTAATTGTAAGATGTTATGGAATGAGATCCACTGTTTTTTTCCTTTCTCATGTTATTCCCGTTATCCCTTCGACCTGTGCCGTTTAAAACTCATCTAACAACTCTCATATATAACAAAAACAGCCCCCTGCAGTTTATCTCGTCCGCCCGTTTAAATCGGACGGTCAGATGAGACTATGAGAGGATATCAGGGTCTGTTATCCCTTGGAAAAACAGCAGATTCAGACAATGTTATGGAATGAAATCAACCATAATGACTCCACAACATTAAGATAGTCAAATAACCACAAAATCGCCTTAGTTATGCTGGATGAATAATGTGTAATTTATTATAGAGACACCACCGTAGTTTAATAATGGGTACAGTTGAGAGCAAATAAAGCGTGTTGGGAGGAGGCACATGTACGGCTTGACAGAAAGGGCAAAACTTCGTTAATCAACCATAAAATTAGGGGAAATCTGCATAAATGTTTATTTCTTTTTGTGTCATTTTTGCAACTTCAGATTGCATCTTGCTTTTTGACAAAGCACTGAACGTCTTACCTTCAATGTTGGCAAAATATTCCTCATTGTCTTTTGTTTCATTGCATTTATAACAGATGGTACAAGTTTTTGCATTGGAATATTGACACTTGGACTATTTATTTTTAGCTCAAAGAAATAATTGCCTGGTAAATATGAACCATCAATGAATAAAAGTGAGCCTTAGCTGCAACTCTCATTTTTATGCATAATAATCAAACAAAATTAACTATGAACCAAGGTCAATATCTTTTTAACCATATATACCAAAACTAAAGTGACTAGTAACAGTGTTGCCATTCTTTCAAACAGAACTTGATCAAAAGAATGTAGTTATCAAAGTTGGATTACAAAATCAAAACACAGCATAATTTATATTTCACAGAAAGATGAGTGACATCATACAAATGCATACAACTATTTTAAAATTCGAGCATTGATGATGTACCTCAGACAAGTCAGTTAAAACCGGAATATTTCTTCTGTGCTTTTCTGACTCAAGCTGGCCCGACTAATCAAAGGAATCATTGAGTGGATTGGCCTTGGATTAACTCGATCCATGCTAGGACCTGGTGTCAGCACATGCCTGGCTCCAGCACTTAACTTGACCGGTCCTGATTTCACCACACAACCAGAACGAGGACTTGAAAAACCACCAGTTCGCAATCCATTTGATTTGATGTTTGCAACTTGTTTGTTTGCTGTGTTACCAACTCTCATGCTAAAATCAAGTATTTCTTCGCTTCCTACAGTACTATCAGGTCCTGTTGGTTTGGCAATTAAACCCAAGTCACTTTGAAAAGGTCTTTTAGGCAGTTGTCTGGCTAGCACGTCATCTCTCTCTAAAGGTCTTTTGTTGTTTTGGTTAATATAATCTGAAGGTCGTAGGAGATGAAACTGTTTTTTATTTTGTACCTTGCCCTTGTCCTTTATTGCAAAATTATGTCCAGTGGTCAGATATGGAGTAAATGTGGAATTAAGTGGGGGGATAGAAATACAAGGGTGAGAATGAGAAAAACTATTCCCAGAGTCATATGCAGGGAAAGAGATAACTGTGCCAGGATATAGAGGAGATAAGTTAGGTCTGTTCCCTGAAACCATATGAGGCTGCTTCCCTGTTGTGGTAGGATTGACATAGGATGGGAAAGAGGGTTTGTGTGTTTTACTTCTCGGGTTTTGGATCCACTGAGGGCCCTCGCCCCGACGTGGCGAACTGGCAAAGGAGATGCTCCGGCTTTGATTGTGCTTGTAATGTGTGGAATTTAACAGAACCTGTGGACTAACAGATGGTTTTTGATATCTTAAATCATTGTGGTGGGTGAAAGCTGGACTCAAATGGGGCACAGGTTGGGTACTGTACCCATTTGAAAAGGTGGCACGGGCATGACTGTAAACCTGCCCCTGTGATGTGTTGAACCGTGGTTCAACAGAAAAGCTCAAGCCTTGCTTTCTTTCTCTAGAGAAGGGAAAATCATCTCCTCTTAAGGTCATATTCCCTTTATCAACCCAAACAGTTCTGTCATTCAGTCCCATACCATCCTTGCTGCTCCTACCGACCGAAACATTCTTACCCATCAACCGAACAGTTGGCTCTGCAGTGTTCTTCCCTGTCTGGTAAATGTTCGTAGGCCTAATGGTATGGTCTAAAAGTGGGTCGCAGTTTAGGATCTCCATTCTCTCAAAACCTGGTAAATGCATGAAACCAAAACCCGGTCTGGCTGGCATGAGTGGTGCACAGTAATGCTCTGTCCCAAACAAGTCCTTGAAATATAGCTGTCTCATTCTCACATCTGTTTGGTCTGTGCTGGCCATCCCAATAGGCCTAAAAGGTAAAGATGCAGGTACAGGTACCGATCCAGGAAACAAAATCCCACCAGAGGAACTTGGTAACATCTCATTTCTCACAAACAACTCACTGGAGTTAGGGTTTATGGTGAGCTCACCTTGCAAATTCAATGGAAGGCCTATAAACTCTTCTGGAAAGCACAGATTAGAGAGGCAATCAGTATTCAAACGAGTATCAGTTGAGGTGGATTTGTTGGACCCAGTAGAAGAGCTAGCACTAATTAAATCTCTATTGATGATATTCATCCTAGGTAAAATGCCACTTTGATCAGCATGAGAGACCTTATCCTTGTCAATCAAGCATGAACTTGAGGGCTCTCCTGTCATTTCAACCATCAATTCCGGCCTCTCCTTTGCAGAGTCCTGATGGACCTCAATGCAAACGTCCGAGGATTCTAACATCTTATTCAGGTCTACACATTTTCCTTGGGAGTTCTCTTTTTCTTTCTCAATTCCATGTTCACCAGAGACATTAGTGATCCCAGGTTCTTGAGCTCCCTTATATCTGTCTATTACTGACTCATGTTCTTCAGTAACTGGACTTCCAGCATTTTGAACCGAGAGCAACTCAACTGCAGGGGAAGAGATATCATCTCTTTCAAAAATGTCATCATTGCCAAAAAAGGAGACGTGTTTTTTTATTGGAGAGGCTTTAACCTGCTTTTTCAGAATGCTCTGTACAGCAAAACTCTTGGTTTTTGATTTGGGTGTAGCTTTGGGGCTTAATTTGAGATTGTGCTCCTTCCCTGATAGGACAGATGGGAATTTCTTCCTTTTCTTTTTCTTACTTTTAGCCTGAAAAGAGAGCTTCAGAGGTTTCCTCAACATCTTTTTCCGCTTCACCTCTTGAAGCAACTGAGACACGCTCAGAGAAGATATAATCTTGGGCTTCCGTGTCTTCTCCTGATTCATTGAGTACATCAGAAAAAGTTGTAGAAGAACGATAACATTTAACTATAAAATTCCACCAAACCAACTCACAAGCAGAAAATGATCATTAAAAAACTAATGGAGGTTAATACAATGAGAAATACAAATAATAAGTATAGTAACGATTGATAACTTATTCCCTATATTAACTTTTAAAAGCAATATCACTAGCAGTTTGGCCCATTTATTCCTTCCAACATCCATGAAAGATTGACACAAATTACTTGTCGAAGTAGCACGCTCAAAATGGAAGCAGCAGCATAAGAAGTCTAACTCTCCTGATATTGCTAATCTTAGACCAATACTATACTCTCAACTCCCCTGATAAAATAGGAAATTTATGACAGCAGTTTGAACTATTTCCATGATTTAATTTTATACACAGAGAAAGGGAAGAAATGACCTACTCAAATGTCAGTATTCAACAAAAACAATTACAAAGAAATGACCTACTCAAATGACACTAATTAGTACTGCTGAACCGATAATACACATTTCAAATTATTTTCCTTTTCAATTTCTGATGCAAATTACTGATATCCTATAGAACCGTTAACTAAAGTAAAACTAGCACAATATTTGAAGCATTTACTAAAACTAACAAGAACAAACAACAAATATACCTTCGATGCAACACAATTTTCCATTTGAAGCGTCCTTTTCTCCATCTTATTCTTCATCTTCTTACTCTTCTCACCTCTACAATTCTTCAGTGGCAACTTACCATCTTTCTCTTCTCTTTTACTCACAGCCGCCAAATCTGCATAGTACAAGCCCTCACCATCGCTCACCTCCCCGACTCTCTCTTCCTCTCCTCTTACAACGACCAACCCCTCCATTTCCTCATCTGAGCCGCTGGTTTCGGTTTCACCTCCAACGGCTGTGATCTGAGGCGATATAGCAAAGAGCTCGACTATCGACCTCTTCTTCTTTTTTGGCGTCTTTTGCTTCGCCAACGGTGGCTCCGCCGCCGCCTCGTCGGACCACCACCGAAACTTGAGTACATCCATTGGGGGCAGAGGTTCGCCATCAAACGGTCGGCATTTGCTGATATCGATGCTCCGTATTTTTGCAACATGCTCCCTGTCACAGATAAAAGAAACATAAAAGCTTCTTCACAAACAAAGAGAGAGAGGAAGTCATGAAACAAAAAAAAGAATGAATCACCGAATAGAGAAGCCTCGCGGTACTTCAACAGCCATCTAATTCTCCCGCTCTCGAGTTGAGACCTCGTTAGTCGTTAGCTCTGCGGCTCTGCCGCTTTGGAGCTCGAACTGCTGGGTTTCCTTTGTATTTATTTATGCGAGGCGAGAAAGAGACACATCAGAAATATCATCTTTATCCTTGGGTTTATCCTGTCTGTTTCCTTTTCGATTATCGGATCCTGCTTGACTGCTTCAGCTCAGTTTCAGTTTCATACTTCACTCTTTCAATTTTTCATACTTCTCTTCATTCTTCAATGGATGAACGATAACTTCTACATAAAAAATTCTTGAAAAGCCTCGATATTTCAAGAATTCAGTCAATATGGATGGACATTTCAAGAATTACATGAAAATGACGTGTTTAAATCTGTTACTAATAGTGATCAAGGTCAGTGCAAAAATAGTGCTAATTTTGTGCTATCTAAATTAGTGAAAATATTGTTTGGATTGCACATTTGAAATAATAATAGTGGGAATTAATAAAATAATATATTATTTTAGTTTTTAACGGATAATAATAATAATATAATAATAAAATAATAAAAATTGATATTAAATAATAATAATTATAATAATAATAAAATAATAACAATTATAATAATAATAATAATAATAATATAATAAAATAATAATACTGATAATTACACTAATAATAATAAAATAATGACAACTACAATAACAATAATAAAATAATAATGACAATTATAATAAGAATAATAATAAAATACTTATAATAATAATAATAATAATAATAATAGTAATAATAATAATAAAATACTTATAATAATAATAATAGTAATAATAATAATAATAAAAACAACAACAACAATAATAATAAAATAATAATGACAATTACAATAATAATAATAATAAAATAATTATAATAAAATAATTATAATAATTATAATAATAATAACAACAACAACAACAACAACAACAATAATAATGATGAAAATTACAATACTAATAATTATAATTATAATTATAATAACAACAACAACAACAACAACAACAATAATAATAATAATAATAATAATAATAATAATAATAATAAAAGTAATAATGACAATTACAATAATAATAATAATAAAATAATGATAATTACAATGATGATAATAATAATAATAATAATAATAAAATAATAATTTTCTCTCTCTTACTTTTTCCTCTCCAACCACTACTCATGCTAATCCAACAAAAATGGTGAGTTAGCAAATTAGCAGCTAACCACAACTATTTACTACTCACAAGTTTGTGTTTGGATTAAATACTGTAGAAAAAATAGGAGCTATTTTGGAAATAGCACTAATCACGGGAATCCAAACACACCCAAATAAATAAAATTTGAGCATGCATAAATAAACTATAAATAAATAAACAATAAACTATAAATAAATAAACTATATACAAGAGTAAAAGAATTAATACAACCAAGAAACGTTAATACTTAACTTATATATGAACATGCATAAATTTCTTAATTAAAAATTCAGAGTCACATGTAAATAAATGATTACATAAGCAGAACTTTCACTAAACTTAACCAATTACAATAGAAATAATCAACTTTACAATTAAATAAATATTCAACAACCTACAATGAGTCTACTCATATCCAGTTCAAAACACATCCATCACACGAAATGGGCAAAGATTTCGGTCTCAACAGACTTGAAAAACATTATAAACCTTAAAAATTTAAATTCAATTCATATAGTGACTCAGATGACTCATTCGGGTAGAAAGGTTAGCCTTGCAGTGATGCGCAACACCAATGGCCACAAGGCAACGCGTACAGGGGAGCCTCTACACCGACAGGCGGAGAACTCGAGGCTCTGTCGGTCTCTCCTAGATCCCGAGCAATGCCACTTTATAATCAATTATGAAAACGGGTCAAATAATGAGTCAGTAAATGTAGATAATGGGTAGCAATTGAATTGTTCACAGAAATTACGCCACCCCTGATCCTAAATGCCTTGAAACTTCCCACACTGCCTCTTTCCGAGGTAGACTTTTTTTTATCTTTCCCACGCACTCTCCAATGCAGAAACTACTTTGGATTCCCCGAAACCATTCCAGGGTTTGGGATTTCTACCCCTGAAACTATTCCAAGGTTTAGTAACAGGGTGCCTTGATTTGTGATAGGATAACTAGCACCTTTGTTTTATATAATTTGTGACTTAAGAATATCGTTCTTGACTCAGGGACTGGGTTACTATTAATGAGATATTACTGGTATGACTGAACTGCTACATGCTTGCTTTATTCCTAGCACCAACCTCGAATTGTACCTTTGTGGGGAAAATATTGTTATGGGGATTGGGTTGGGTTAGTGCTCATTGGCACCCTGTGCATTTCTGTGATTCCTATGACCTTCTGGTACACTGATAAATATACCAGCCGGGTATCTGCCAGTACTAGTGTCTGTTGTATATGAGGGCCTTATGAGTTGATTTGGTTGTTTTCTGTTTCCATGATGTTTTGCGGAGTGACTGGGCCCAGAGGCGATGACTGGGCCCGTGAGGATTCAAATTGGGCCTTAGAATTAACAGAAAATTAAAAGGGGATTTTTGGACTCACTGGATTTGAGTGATTAATAGGTCTTTGGGCCTATTGAGCCCATTAGACCCTTAATGGACCCTTAAAAATGAAATTGAAGAATAAGTGAGCCTTTGGCCTACTGGGCCTCTGGACCTTGCTGAATAAAAGAGCAGATAAATTATGACTTTAGATTTCTTTTGGGCTTGGGCTCTATTTGGGCCGAGATTGGTATATATAAAATATGTGCTACAAAACAGTGGTCTGGCCCATCTTAAAATCTAACATTTGTAATAGACCAAAAAAACAAGGTCGAGAAAGGTATATAAGGGAAATGACTATTATAGCCTGTGCAGCGAGAGCTACGACGATGACGTATGATTCTCGGGCTCTGATCCCATACAAGATTAACACCAAAATAAAATATAAATTAAATGGGACCCACATGTATTTATTTGATTTTCTTATATATTTTCTATATCTTTTCTATACTATATGTAGCACAAAATAACATAATGTCTAATATAATAGGATAGTTAATTAGATACGACGACGTAGTTAGCAGATGACATAGGACTTAGATTATACACAACGATTTAATTAAATAACTAAGTATATAGTAAGTATAATAATATGACTAAATAACTATAAGACTAAGTGGACATTACATATATAAATAATAATTAATCACCAAACACTACCAATATAATTGAATTAAGTAAAATTATACAATATATATAGATCAATTTCTCTATAAGCACAACATCAAAATACATACTTATCTATTATAATTTATTTTCTTTCTTCTTTGCATACTTTTACTTAAAAATCCAACTAAAAGTGGTTGAATTTATAACATGCTTTCTTCGTGTTGTTCTTTTATTGATGTTTTGTAGGATATCATCATGACGTCGTAGTTACTAAAAATAATGTAATACACATATGACTCACACTAGAATTAATAAATAGATAAAAGCATGAAATAACTTTCACCCGCTCACTGTGCAACCAGGACACTGCACAGGAGTTGGACTTAGCTATTGTGCTAAATAAATTGAGTTAAGAGCATCAAGTACGTCTCAACGCGTAGACCTTGTTTTCTAATTAGATAACTTAATAAATCAACAACATAAGAGCTGATAAAATCCCATCATCAAATTAGGAGATTTAGCCGACTCGTATCCCCTCGCGGTGATGAGGCTGCTGCTGATGACGTCGTCGCTGACATAGGCGCGAACGCATCAAATCCGCCCCTGAAGTAGAGTCTGCTCCGTCTGTCTCTTCATATCTCTCAAGTGCGGGTTCTTGGGGTTTATACCCTTGTCTAGGATGTAGGAACCATGCCTCTACCTTTTCTTTTCTTTTATCTGAACTGAGGTACAAATAATTACCAACAATTGTAAACAAGCCCGTAGAACTTGAACTGTCATACTTGCATACCGGCAACCAAATATTGAGACGAACCTGCATTGCATGTCATTTGCACTCATACTGCATGTGAGATTTGATATACGGATCGTATAGGTTATTAGATACTTATTGGTAGAAGTGTATTCAATACTATATGTATTTCGTCGGAAATGCTGAGTGTCGGGCCGGTGAGTTTTAGATTGGATGTAGTCTGAGGGCATCATGACGGGTGGATTACGTATGCAAGCTAAACACTCGTGGGGTCCCCTCGTCAGGATGTCCTTAAGGACATCCGACTAATGCTCACCAGCGAGTTCATCACTTGATGGCTCGTAGTGCCAATAGAGGGTTTTTCATTTTCAATATTCATACTAGTATTTATATATTAGACTATAATTCCTCTATTTGAGTGAATAAGGCCGGCGTCTCAGTTTTAGAATGTGCGCGCCATAAGTGAGGTATTAGAGCTATTCTGTTCTTTATATATTTTCTATTAGCCGGTATTTCGGGATCTCCTAATATTCGAAGGGCTTCCTCCTTTGGCCCCTGGTTGGTACAGAGGAAGTCTGGGACTCCCCTTTGGCACTTCGTTGGTACAAGGAGTTCTCATTTGATTATATTCTTTTAAAATGGGTAGTCGGTTCCTTATTTTCGTATGGCAACTGAGGCCGATTTTCTTCTTTAGTTTTTATCTTTGGTGAGGTAGGCATAAGAATTCGTTTTTGACTTAAAGAGTATGTTGTTCGAATCCGCTCATATTGCCATGGTGTTTCGTTCTGGAAACTCAGAATTCGTTTATGTTTGGATGGCTCGTATCGAGACCTGTATAAACAAAACCCTTAGATTTGGCGGCGCGAATATGTGACCTATTTAAGGGGGCGAATTTTTGTGTCTACAACTGGGATTTTCATTTCTGGGGGTTTGATTGATAATGTCCATACTATATGTATAACTATTATCCTATCAGATTCTTTTGGGTTTCTTTTACGGCTGTATTTTCGATCCTTAGAATCACATGATGAAGGTAAATTAGAAGTATGGTAAATTTATTAAAAGTGAATCATTTAGATAGGTTAAAAGTACTTAACAACATACCAAGTGTTGACTTGCGTCCCACCTTAGAGAAAGGTATAAACTCAAAGGCTAAACCTTAATCTGCACTAAGATTTATTTCTCACGTTTCCACGGTGGTTGTGGGGTCCAGGTGAGGAGACCTTTTGGATGTCCCGAGGAGAGCGTTAGGATGGAGTTTCCCTAGCGTCTTCCTTTTTGATAGCCCCCTTCCTTGTTTATTTTCCTGTTTCTTATTAGGTTAATTATTATAGCAGGTAAGCGAGGATCGGTCTTACGACCTTTGGTGAGACCATCCTCTTATGTATGTATTTTTATTTTTTTGCTTTCGTTGTACTCTTGTAAATAGACGCTAGTGTTATATACATGACTTTTTGGATATCTATGTATTGTGTGCAAATGTGTGTGCCATTTCCCTTAATATTAGCTAACCCGTAAATTATTTTATCACTTCAATTAAGCATTTCGTGTACTTGTAAGTAAGTACACGTGGCAAGATTTACACCCATTGAGCTAGTAATAATTTCTAGGGTGTGACATCCTTCGGTGGTATCAAAGTGTGGTTGATAATCTTGCTAAGACACGAGATCAATCATGTGAGTTAATTATTACCATCCGCCTCCAAGGCCAAAGTTAGCACACATTACAATACAAGATGTTCGCTTAGGTCTGTGTGAGGGTAAGTCTAGGACTTCGACGGACTGATCGTAGAATAATAATCTTTAACATGTCGTATCAATGTCGAGACTTCTACAAAACCAAATTAGGTACAATCTAGGGTTATTTTATTAGCACGATAATTCATATCAAACACATCTTCGCATTCGGTGTTTAGACACTACTCGATAGTCGTGATTCTTTCATGGTTTTGTGAGCATTTCTTACTCTTTTTCTCTATTTATTTTTTCTTAGCTTACTTTTTTTTGCACGGGGATGTGTCTTTAGATAGACTTGGGGAGGTAAAATGGGAAATCGTATTGTGTTGTGTCTAACAATTTCTTTGTGTTTATCGATTTGCAAAATTATCTTGAATTTTACCGTGCTTTATGTTTCAGAATGTGTAGGAACGTTATAGCAAACTTGGAGATGCAAAATAGGAGCAAGCATATTTCAAGAACAAGCATCAAGATCGTATTAGGACTTGAATGTAAAATTTGAGAAGGAAAACATTAGAAATTTTTGGTGATGTGTTGAGCTTATTGCGACCTTTCTAACGCTTCGAAAATGACCTTAATCGGAGCTATGGATCAAAAGTTATGGTCATTTCAAGAACTGAAGATTACGCGAACAGCACAAACCGTTGGTGACGGTTGGCAACCGTCAGTGACGGTTCGGGAGCCATTTTTCTGCCCAAAATTTTCAGGAAATACCATCGTGTGATGGTTGGCAACAGTCAGTGACGGTTGACAATAGTCACACGACGGTTCGGGTTATTTGATGCGTTTTCAAGCCCTAAACTCACCCGATATAAATATAGAAGGGCTACCTCCTCTTCCCTTGACCTGACCTATTATTCAAAATATTATAGCAGCCATTATTGGCCATTAAAAAGCTCTAGATCTTGCTCTAAATCTCTTAAGTTCATCTACTCTAAATTAGCCAAAAAAAATTAGTGTGATTAGAAGACCATTCTCTTATATTTCTCTTAAGCCTTTGTGCATCTTTTGGTTTGGTTCTCTATATTTATGTGTAAAGAGACCAAGTTCAAGCTTGTAACGGATATTCTTGTTGATTAGTGTAAACGACTCGACCTTGTTATCGCATCGGGAGGTCGGGAGTCCCGGAGATGTAGGCTCGTCAATAGCCGAACTTCGTTAGCATATCGGTGTCTCTTGTGCATGATTGCTTTGTTTGCAATTTCTCATCTCTTCTCTATTTACTTTACTTGCTATACAATTGATTGAGAAGAATTGAATTGCTCTAATTAAATACGCTTCCGCAATTAGAATTTATTTAAGCCAAATTGGTATTAATGTCTCTCAATTTAATTGTTGCAAATTCTTGTTAGAGAAGTATACCAATTGATTGTATTGATCTATTTAGCAATTATCATTAGGAATTGAGGTTGTGAAAATTTGCAAATAAGTCCTTGTAGTTGTCATAACCGAAAATTGGTCATAACCTAGATCGCCTAGGTTCAACATATTGTATCTTTACATGCTTTCTAGGTTAGGAAAAAAATCTTAATTCGGTGCACTTTAGAGTTTAACAATACAAATTTTAGGCATATAAAAAAAATTTCATACATTTCGTGATTTCAATGATATAACGTCATGGCACACCAAAAAAATATTTAAATTTGCTTGCATATTTACTTTCTGCTTTTGATTAAAAAATGATTTTTTTGAGATAATTTATTCGCTAAACAACCTTTGGTCAATGGGTTTGATGAATTCACTCATCTTTGAATTGATCTTTGATAAAAAAAATTGTTGTGCTACTATTATTAAATGAGAAGTATTTTAAAAAAGATTTTCTTCATCGATTTGAGTCATGATAGCTTAGTAATTGTCGTCTTTGAATTAAAAGTCATTTTGCAATATATTAGGCGAGTCTCACACACGCTCGGACAAGTGTTCTCGAAAGGCTTGCTGTTTGTAGGAAGCTTTGCGTAAGACTCAGTAATCATTTCTTAATCAGACTTAATTGAATAAAGGTGTACAACTGCAAAAAAAAAGTGAGCTATATGTAAGTTTGAAGTCCTTAGGACAAATACATCCTCATATATTATATAAAAATATATAAAATATATAAAAATTAATAATAGTAATAAATAAAAACAACACAAAACCAAAATAAATATGAGTGAATAAAAATGAGTGAGTAAAAAACAGACAAATGCACAATAAAAAAAAGCCAATAGCATCAGCCACAGTTTACGTCCTTAACTAAATCTTTATTTTTCTTTTCAAATGATTTTCTAGAATTGGTTTGCATTTGTAGAATTGAGGGAAATAATTCAGGATTTACTAGTTCTAAGATATCACAGTAACTTGTTGGTGAAGAAGTAAAATTTTTCCTTAATTAAGAACGCTTATGGACTTGATAAAAGTAGAACAACATATTTATTTAAGTTTACCAAAGACTTTGACAAAGGGCTTGTTCAATAGCGGATTAATAATCTCACCAAAAACATGTTCCTTTATTTTGCATATAGTTTAGAATTTGCTTTTGTTATTCATTTTCTTTACTTAACAAAAGTTATGGCCATGATGTGACAAAGATCATTGAAAAATATTTCGAATTCATTACCATATTTGTATGCCTTTAAATTTGAATTGATTAAACCCTAGATTGCCTTGAGAAGTCGAATTGTGATTTACGTAGATAAATTAGTTTAGATTTCATAAAATACCCGGATTTATTCTCATGAGTTTAGACTTGCTAGTGGGCAAGCAAGGATTACTCTTGGGGGAATTTGATAAGGCTAAATTATGTATGTTTTTAAGTAGGGTTTATTATGAATTTATTTCATGTTATATTTAATTTAAAGTTAATTGAGATTCAATTTGAGTTAAATAGTTTAAAAGTTCAAGTCACTATCCTATTTGAGCTTTAATAAAGGAAAACAGGTATTTAGGAATAAAATGGACGCAATTAGAAACTTTGGAACAAGCAGAATTGAAGAATGACTACCAGCCAAGCCAATTGCGGCCGTAGCAAATATCATTGGGGCTGCAATCAACCTTAGGAGTTCACAACCATAGAAGACAACAACACTCAAGTCAATTGCGGCCACAAGACCCAACATTGCGATCGCAATCCACCAAATAGTTATCAGACAGAGAGGTTGCAATTTCTCACACTAGCCTATTTTGGCCGCAATAACCATTCTTGCGGCCGCAATACAGTTATGCTCTAGAAACAACAGTCAAGCCAGTAGTTATTCCAAGTCTATTGCGACCACAATTGAACTACACATAATCAAAACTTGTAGTTTTTAGAGTTCTATTTTGAGGGTTTCGCCCCTACTATAAATATCTATTTTTTCTGGATTTCAAGAGTTACGATTTTTAGCCATTTTCACATAGGGTTAGAATAGGTTTCATGCCAAGAAGAGAAGGAGAAGAAGAAGAGAAGATCAAGTCTGATACATTGCAGAAACTTGGTTCAATCAATTCTTTATTTCTCTCTTCTTTAGATCTCTTCTACTTTTATGTTTTTCTGCCCCTCAGAGCATCTTCAATCCTGAAATTGTTGGAATTTCTAAATAATTACCACATCAGTTTTAGAAACTTTATCTTTCTTTAATTTCTAAACTTTTCATTCCTGAAACTAAAAAGTTAGACCGATCAATTTTAGCCAATCATTAAGCCACGTCAGAGTTTATAAACTCTAAAGCAAAGTTGTTAAATAAAAAACTCTTGAACAAAATTGCTAAATAAGAAACTCATCTACATCCCTAAAACTCATTTAGAAACTGTCACGTCAGGTTAGAAACTCCAAAAGTTTCAGGGATGGAGATGCTCTTAGGCATGTTCAACTAAGTTTGTATTAGGACATTATCAGGGATGACTTGAAACTATATTGTATGCTTGTTTGATTTAGTATATTTTTTAGAGAATTATTTATGACTTGCTTTCTGTTTTAATTGCTTGCAGTCTTGATAAAATTATTATTTTAGGATTTAATATTTGCAATGGAGAAATTTGATGTTAGATCTTGACCATAGAAAGTAGGGTAATTAATAGGCTAAGTATCGAAACATGACGTTTGTCGATTATGGGGTTTACTTAATTGTCTTAACGAATTGTACGAAGTACCACAAGGAGAATTACTTAGGATAATTAAGAGGTCTTAAAGGGTTTAGGCTAGTATAACCAAGGATTGAGAGGTGAAGCCATTACTAGTTTGAACACGGTACCCAAATAGAGATATCACTAGGTACTAAATTTGCAAACCATACCTTCATATTACTTTCAGAAAAGTACTATCAAATATGTATCAACATTAGTGGACAAGTGTACCCATAATAATCCCTAATCACCACCCATAATTTAGTTAAAAGCGTAACTTAGTTTCTATTTTTAGTTTAGATAATCAACCACCAATCACAAACTTCTTTTCTGAAATTTTTCGTAACTTAGATTAAATTCATTAAAAATCTAAAAGTAGAGCCGACTTGTCCATGTGGATCGATTCCTAAGTGCTACAATTGTATGATTGTATACTTGCGACCATAATTTAGAACTAGAGTGTAAGTAAAGTTCACATCAGACCCTTTTCTTGTATTCCATTGTTCTGAGCCGAGCAATTGCCCTTAGTTCATCAATACTTTCCAATGCAGCCTCCTTGTATTCATTGTTAAGTTCGGTCTCGTAGAATACCACTCGAGGGGATTTGTTCATCAACTCTACCGATGTCATTGCATCCATTCCAAAAGTCAACTCATACAAAGACTTGTCTGTTCCGATTCTTGGGGTTGTTCTGTAAGCCCATAGCACCTCGTCTAAGTACTCTGGTCACTTCCCCTTACAATCTTCCACCTTCTTCCTTAACCCTTCGAGAATCGTTCAGTTAGTCACTTCTACCTGTCCATTGCTCTGTGAATGGGTGACGAAAGCATAATTGATGAGAATATTTTGGGATTTGCACCAATCCCTGAACTGTCGAGAACATAATTGTAGGCCATTTTCTAAGATGTTGGAAGATGGGATGCCAAACTGACAAAAGATATGGCTTTTGACGAAGTCTATAATCTTTGTTGAAGTAGCCTTTGCCAAAGGCTTTGCTTCCATTCATTTTGTGAAGTAGACGATGGTAACCATTGTGAACTTGACTTGGCATTTTCCTCTCACAAATAGTCCAAGTAAGTCAATCCCCCAAACATAAAAGGCCATGAGCTAAAGATACTCTTCATCTGTTGCACTGGCTGATGTGGGATTTTAGAGTGGAATTGACATTTAGCACAATTTTTACAAGTTGTTGAATGGTCGGCCAATATAATCCTGTTCGAAGTGCCCTGAAGGAGATGGTTCTTGCCCCTTTTTGTACAAAGTACCTTCGATAACTGCAAATTGTGCCTCCAGTCTTCGAATTCTAGCAGCATCTAGCTGGTGTTGAGGTAAGTGTCCCCTCGTAAGGTAGTTTCAAACGGGAGTGTACCATTCTTCCCCTTCATCAATATGAAATTGTTCGATATATTCCACCTCGACGCTTGGTTGCTGCATTTCCAAGACAATAACTAGTCGGTCCTTATCTAAATCTCCTTCGGCTGCCAATATGGATAATGCGTCGGCCTTCATGTTTTTTTCCCGGCGGGACATACATGATCTCAGTGTGTTCGAACATGCTTCCCATCCTCTGTATTTCTTCTAGGTACTTTATTAGTCTCGAGTCTCTCACTTCATACTCTCCCTGTTATCTAGTTAACTGCCAATTGAGAATCACTGTATATTAGTGCTCTATCTGCCCATACTCCTTTTGCCAACCGAAGGCCTGCAATCAATGCCTTGTATTCGACAGTGCTGTTGGACGTGAGAAACATGAGTTGTAATGTATAATTCAGTATGTCGCCTAAGCAGTCCAACCATTGTCACTTTAATCCATGCTTCTTTTAGTGATGATGCACCATCCACATAAGCTACCTTTTTTTGTTGTTGGAGGCTGAATTTTCGTTCGACTCGGTCGTTATTTCCAAAATGAAATCAACTAGGACTTGAGACTTCATGGTAGTTCATTGGGTGAAGGTAATGTCGAACTCGGAGAGTTTTACTGCCCATTTGAGCAATCGACCCGACACCTCAAAATTTCTCAATGCTCTTTTTAATGGTTCCATCATCATGACACGAATGGTATGTTCTTCGAAATACGGGCGGAGTTTTCGAGCCGAGATCACAAGGGAATATGCCAATTTTTCTAAAGGTGGGTATCCGGTTTCTGCATCTCTGAGAATTCATGATACAAAATATACCGGATGTTGAATGCCTCCCTCTTCCCTTATCAATACTGAACTTATCACCTTGTCACTTGTTGTCAGGTAAACTAACAAGGCTTCCTCTTCTTTTAGCCGACTGATTATCGACGGTTGTAGAAGGTACTGCTTTAACTTGTTGAATGCTTCCTTGCATTCATCATCCCATTCAAATTTATTTGCCTTCTTTAGTGTTTGAAAGAAAGGCAAACACATCTTTTCTGACCGAGATATGAACCTGCTCAATGCAGCTATGCGGCCTGTGAGGATTTGTACCACCTTTACATTGCTCGGAGGCTACATATCTAAGATGGCGCTACATTTCGAGGGATTTCTTTCAATCCCTCGTTCAGAAACAATAAAATCTAGGAATTTCCCACCAGATAACCCAAAAAAGTTTTCTTCGGGTTAGAGTCTCATTCCTGTTTCCCACATCACCTTGAATGTTTCATCTAAATCTTGGATGTGTATTGCGGCTGTGGAGCTTTTAACTACCATGTTGTCTACATAGGCTTCCATGTTGCGCCTAATCTGCGCCGAGAAGACTTTGTTGACCATCATTTGGTATGTAGCCCCGATATTTTTGAGATCAAAAGGCATGACGCGGTAGCAATATAACCCCTGATCAGTGACAAAAGTCATTTTCGTTTCATCCCTTTGGTGCATCTTGATTTGATTGTACCCTGAGAGGGCATCCATGAAGCTCAGGTATCGGAAACCTATTGTGGCATCGACTAGAGTGTCAATGCTCGGAAGAGGGAATGGATCCTTTGGACAGGTCTTCTTAAGGTCGGTGTAGTTGATGTACATTCGCCAGTCCCCATTTGATTTTTTGAAGAGTACGGTATTGGCAATCCATTCGGGACATTGCACTTTCCGAATGAAACAGGGAGACAACAACCTTTTCGTTTCTGCTCTAACCACCTTCTGTCTTTCAATTACAAGCCTTCTTTTTTGCTGTTGGACTGGCTGAAATCCCATTTGTATGAAGAGTTTGTGTTCGGCTATGTGCCTAGATATGTCTGGCACATCGCTGATGGACCATGCGAAAATGTCGACATTATTTGTTAAAAACATCTTTAGTTTTCTTGCTCTTCCAAAATCAAACCTGCCCCCATCTGTACCACTTTTTTGGGGCTAATTTTAGGTCATGGATTCCCTCGACTGGCTCGGTTGCCTGTCTTGGGAGATCTTCTTGGGCGATAGTGGTGTCTTCCTTTTTCACTTTTATCGACTTGTGCCACATGAGAAGCTCCTCGTAATGTTACGGAGTAGCAATCTCTGGATGCCTTTTGGTCACCTCATTCACTTCCAAATAAATGATATGGTTGGGAATTTTAGTAATAAGTGTGAGGTTGAAATTATCGCTCCCAACTTATTGAGGGTACTTCAGCCCAAAATGGCGTTGTATCCCGAAGTGGCATCCACCACCAAAAGCCTTACAAGTAGCTTCGTTTTACATGGTGGCTTGCCGAAGTACACCTTGAGAGTTACCACCCCTGAAGAGTGTAGGGTGTTTTTGGTGAAGTCGATCAAGGGGGTACGCAAATGTGATAGGGATGCCTCTGTCAGACCTAGTGTGTTGAATGCTTCACGGTAGAGGATGACTGCTGAGCTATCTGTATCTACTAAAATCCTGGAGACCCGATGTGGGATTCCCTCTTTCTCATAGTTTACTTTTAGGGACAGAACGACTACATCATCATGCAGGAATCGCACATCGCCGTAATTACTGTCGTGAAAAGTGATGGGAGCATTGAACCCTTCAAACCTTTTGTCCACCTAGAAAACTTTTGTTCGGTGTAAACCTGTCGCATACCTTTTTCTCTTTCTATCGGTATCTCTCCTAGATGCTTGACCTCTCGATATCATGTGGATTATCAGGGTGGATCCACGTACTACATTGGTCTTGTCCTCCTGAGACTCTATTTTGCATCTCTATTGCGGTTGACATTCCTTAGAGGGTAATTGTTTGTTAGTCCCGTTTGCTGTCGGTAACCTCCATATAGTGACCTTGTCCCCTCATAGGTCTTCCTAACTGCTCGGTTATTCACAAATTTCTGGAAGAACCTCCACATGTTTTGATCTCGAGCCAACCTCTCAAGCTCATCTTTCAGAGCCAAACAATCTCGAATGTGATGTCCCATACTATTGTGGAATTCACAATAACAACGATCGTCCTTGATCTCGAAAACTTCCATAGGTTTGGGGAACTGAATTTCATGGAAACCTCGAATCTCTCGGAAAATCTCATCACGAGTTTTGTTAAGAGGGTGATACATGTTGTAGATTGGATATCTTCTTTCTCTTGTTTTCGGGTTAGCCGATCTTGAGCTACTCGGCTTTTGCTGATTCTTACCATGTATCCACCTTTGTGCAGTACTAGATTTAGGTTTCGCTCGTTGTGAATAGTGTATGTATGTCTATGTCATTTCTTCCCTCTTCTTCACTAGAGACTGCGACCTCCTTCCCTTGAATGTATACACTAGCAAATGCGATAAAGTCATGAAGGGTTATAAATTGCGATTTATGAGCTTCGAACCGCAAGTTACCTTTCTTTATCCCATGATAGATTGCGAGGATTGCCAACTTATTGTCGTAATCCTTTACCCCCTGTAATTCTTTCAAGAAACGATCTATATACTGCCTGGTAGACTCGGCTGCACCTTGTTGGATATTGAGGAGGCTGTCACAAGATCGTTTCGGCCTTTTGATACTGCTGAAACGAGAAAGAAAAGATCTAGACAATTGGTCAAAAGTGGCTATAGCTGGTGCAGGTAAGGATGAATACCAATTCCATGCTGGTCATTCTAAACAAGTGGGGAAGAGTCGGCACATGACTGAGTCATCATATCTCATCAGCCATAGTCGTTCCCTGAATCCTATGATAAAGGCTCAGGGATCAGTAGATATGGAGCGGGCTGAACGAAAAGTACCCCAGTTGGAAATGTCTGTTGTTGGCAAGATTGTTGTAGAGTAAAGGCTAGGGATTAAAGGGCTGTCGGATATCAAGACATTCGGCATTGGAGGGGCTTGTTATACCTGCTGTTCAAGAGCGCACAACTTGCGCCGTATCTATTCTTCAAAAGGGGTTGATGTTGCAGGTTGTGTGGCAGAGTGTATTGAAGTTGAGGTTGTCGGTATCACTGGAGGGAGGGAGGCAAGAAGAGTGTGAGTGTATGGTCGTAGTGGATGGAAAGGGAGAGTGAGTGGAGGTTGTTGAGGTAGGTTGATATATGGAGTGTAAGGTGGGTGCATCGGTAAAGAAAGTGGTTGTTTAGGGGTGGACTGCCATGGGAGGAGGAATGGCAGTGTCCCTGAACTACATGGCATCGGATGTTGTTGCGAGTTTGTTTGAGAAGGAATTATTAGCTGATTGACGGGGGTATCGGCAAATGTGTGTACGGGGGATGGACCAGAGATTTTCATATACGTAAGGATCAAGGGACCAGAGGAGGTTGGGATAGTGGAGACTTGGTTTGTTGTCGGGTCTAAAGTTGTGTGGATATCAGATCCCACTGCTATGGTGACATTCTGGTCAGAGTTGGAAGTAGGTGCATTCTGACTGATCATTGGTGGTGGAGTTGTTCTGGCCAATTCGAGTCTAGCCACGATTTGGTCATCTCGTAGAGGCCGATGAGAAGGTGTTGTCATTTTGCCGAATGTGGGTGAGTTTTAAAGAGTTCTACTCGATACGAAAGCACTAATGATCTCGACACTAGAGAACATGTCGAGCAGATTATACAAAGGTAGAGTGGAAATAGGAGAGAATTAGCAGATCAAAGTATAATTAAAGAAATGGCTAATCCTAAGAATCAAAACCCTCTCTTTTTTGTCCCTCCCTAAGTATTTATAGGCCCAATAGACTAGAAGCGGGAATGAGTCTTCAATACTCGAATGGGTAATATTTATCTTCATTGTCTCTAAATTATTGCAGGTCGTTTGTTTCGTTGTTCTCTTTGGGCTTATACGGGCCGATTGTGATGAGGCCCTATCATTTGAGCCGAGCATTATCATGACATATCTTATACTACTCCACGTAATATTAGCAATAATACTTGATATGTCAATCATTTAACCGTAGTCCAAACTTTATTTATCAAATTTGACGTCTCAACTCATAGATAGTTATGTCCACGAATGATCGTGTCGGTTGATTTACATGATCTACGTACTTATTTCTGGAATACAACGGTTCACCAACTTCTCCACCACTTTCTGCATAAAAACAAGAAGGAAATGTAATTATGTAAGTTACCAAGTGAAATAAAATATTAACAGAGTGAAATAACTCAGAAATGAGAGGTTATCCATGACTGAAGCACGCAACCAGTCCTGAGCACAGATGAGAGCTTCCATACTCTCATCATTCATAGAATTTCTTACTGATGAGAGTGTTCTATCACTAGTGCTAAATGCTGCTTCCGATGCCATTGTTGATATTGGGATAGCCATAATGTTCTTGGCTAGCATAGGACTGGATACTTGGGGGTATGGACTTTCCACCATGCTAGGATGTCAAAGTCTTCATCCAAGCTCACATTGTCAAGTCCTTCAGAAAGGTACTGCTCCATGTCTGATTTTACAGCTTCAGTATTCTTCTTTCCTTTAATGAAGTCTTTCGATCCAGCCCTTGTGTCAGAGATACAAACTAATGCACTTGCCCTACTTGAACAAGCAATTGAACTAATTAAGAGAATTAAAGTAATAAAATAATTGAACTAATGAAAGAATTAAATAGATGAAACAATTACCTCTCATGCCTTGAGGAGCTGCCAACTTGTTTCTGTGTAAGCTTGGAGTGCCTCTCTACATACTCCTTGAACATAACATTCATACAAGCTTTCAATTCAGTAATAATCTTCTCAAAGATATCAGGATGTAGCTTTTGAAAGTAGTACTCGACAACTGCCAGCTTGGATCTTGAATCAAGAACACAAGTAATTGCCAATAATGTATTCCCGTTCGTCCAATACTTTTCCCACTTAGCATACATTTCATGTCCCATCTCGACAACAAAAGCATACAAACTACTACCCATATTTTGATGTTAATGTACACCTCATAATATTCTGAAAAGAATAGATTCAGGATAGGATATTTAGTGCCACTCAACTTCAACGTGGTCACATAAAAAACTTTGAGGTGATCAACCAAAGCTTTCACTACCTCCCATTGAAAATGAGAAATGCGATAAGTGTAATTCTTATCGACTCATGCATATCATTCACTGGTTGGTTTCAGCTCCAGTGCTAACTACAACATGAGATATGTGGAGTTCCAATGTGTTGGAACATCCCATGCTGGCCTCTTGTTTGGAACATCAACCTGTTATAAAATATGAATACCAATAGATGCAACATGCAGATTATAAGTCGATTTGTAAGAGATCAACATTTAAAATTACTTGAGATGCCACCAAACGAAACTTCTCCATTCTAGCTTGCGAACCACGAATGTACTTTATGGTTTCACCAATTGAGGTGATCTCATCAGAGAGCACTTTCAATCCATCATAAACAATCAAGTTCAGAATGCGACAACCACATCTTTGATTAAAGACCTTGCCTTGTACAGGAAGTACATCCTTGAACTGGGGTGTACTGAACAACTTCTTGAAGCAAGCATCATTGACAATTGTATTATCAAGGACAAGGCAAAAGGTTTTCTTATCCAAGTTCCATAGTACCAATCTGTCATGAATAGTTGTGGGTTGTGGCAATGTGCTTGCCAGTGTGTGGACTTGATAATGGGGTGAAACAAAGTATCTTCACCCTTGTTGGTCCACAAATCACTAGTAAAACTAAGTTTACAGTCAAGAGCACCAACAAAGTCATACAAAATATTTCTTTCTTCATTATAAATACCTACAAATCATACCTAAGTGTGTTACTTGACACAAATTTGAAAGGGGACACACGTCATGTACGAATTCTCTCAAGAAATTATGAGTTACACAGTTAAATGGGTACTCATGTATAATTACCATTTTTGCAAAGCTATTTTTGGCTTTCTTTTGATCAAATTGCCAAGGAACAACCTTTGGGCCATCTATAAAGTGTACAAAAAGACAACAAATGCATGGTTTAGCATATGTAGATTCTGTATGAACAAATAAAAGAATAAAGAGAAGGAATCGTACATGTAGTACTCTCAGGCTTCAACAAGGTTTGCAAGGCATCAGGTTTATGCATCTTGTTGTCTATTTTCTTGCAACCCATTTCTACATGATATTTTAAGGATCCAGTGCTCCTGGAGTTGTCCATCTTATATTTGTTTCCACAATACTTACAAATGGCATCATAAAAAATATCGAGTCTAACTGGACCCTTATTGAAATGTTATCAATAAGCAGAGGTCATGGCCTCTCTAATTTTCCACTTTCTAGTGACTTCATTGCCTTGTTCTTGAGGTGCAGTTGCAATTGCACCAGGATTTTTAGTGTCACCTACATAGGCAATGACTTAAATTCTTTGTATTTCCTTTTGGGTGAAATATTCATCCTCCATGCTACAAGAAATTGTTCTAAACAATTTAGTTTAAAGCAATTTCAGTTCTAACCAATTTATATTATAAAACCAAGCAATTTAGTTCTAAGCAGGCAAGCAAGAGAAACATACTTATATGAAGACAAATCATGCTCAGATACTCTCTTCTACACGTTTGCTTGATCCAGTCATGACCATAGAAAGAACAAAAAAAGTTAACACAAACAATAAAAAATAATAGCATTATTGAAAGAAATAAGATAAGCTGCATTACCTTAGAAAGTTAGAATTGCTTGCTTGCTTACACACCTCCTCTTTCTTGCTATTTCTCTTGATCTCCTTCTCTGTGACTTTCTTTCTTTCTTTGCTCTTTCTCTTTCTCTTTCTCCCCTTCACCAGCGACATATATAAGTTATAGCCAAAACCAAGGAGGAGGCAAAGAAGTCCTGATCGGAGGTCTTGTCACCAGTCTCATAGTCACCTAGCTACAGACAACCTAAACCCTAAATCCTTCTCGAATTTTGAACTATCAAGCATTATAAAATCATCAAGTACACTAGATCACTAGAAATATGGCAACTAGCCGTAGAAAATAGTTCCAGATTGCCAAAATTCGCATAGGTATAAGCTTATTTGACAAACAAAATCATGAGGGTCGTGTGAAGGGGATCAAACCATACTACCGCGTCACGCATGAGTCGACCGATTGAGATTTCATTGGACGGTATGCCTCAGGCATCGTGCGAGAGAGAGAAAGACATGTCAAACGTCAGTCTAAGAAAGAGAAAGGAGGAGGCGAAGAGAAAAAGAGGGGAAAAGTAGATAGTGAAGCGACACTTTTAGGAGAATGAGCATTTAAGTCTCTACAAAATATCTTATTTCTACTTTGTACTCAAAATTAACTAGATTAATAGAATTATGAACGCAAGACGCAATAAACGTAACATAATTTACCAATTGCGTTTATGTTGTGTTTAACGGAACGCAACAAAATTCGTTTGCGCCTTACGTTTCGTTTAACAAACGCAACAAAATTTTCTTGCGTTTAACGTTGCGTTACGGCGCAACGAAACATAAAAACGTGCAAACAGTCTTAATAGCCCTAACTGAATTTATCCTATTCGAGCTTATGTTGGATCTACTATATATTTGACAAAGATTGGACTCAATATAATGATTTATCATATGTGCATACATGTTATAGAAATGTAATTGATTTTAATTGATCATCTAACAAATTGATAGCTCTCGTCTTATGAATAACAATACAATGTCTAAAATAATAATAAATTATTCAACTTTTTGTAAAAAAAGATTGTGTCAATATGAAAGTAGTCTATCATCTTGAAAAACATATTATGGTATGTCTGTCAATATAATGATCTTCATAAATCTAATAAATTATTAAAGAAATATATGTAAAAGAAATTAAGAAAACTCACAACTAATAGAATAAACATAGAAGGTAAGAATGTTTGTGTTAAATTGAGAACGTACGCTATAAACTTGTACCGTCACAACTCTTATAGAAGATTCAGATTTCGGACTCACTTTTGTATTCCAATTTTCTTATTAATGATGTCAATATTTTTTCTAATATATCTAATGCAAAAAAAATCATGAAATTTTTTAATCTCACAACTATTATACTACATTCAGTCTCTTTATTTCTGTTTCTTTCCTATTCTCATATTTGAAAAATTAATGATGATATTATTTCTGTTTCTTGAACATATCTAAAGAAAAAAACATTGAAATTTGTAAAACATTAAATACCCCACCAAGGACCTTCCATCTGTAACACCCATAACACCGTGCTGTACTACTGAGATGTAACATGTAAGCCTTTTAGAATTGAGTGGAATCCATTGAAAATGATTAATCTAAACAAACTTACCAATGAATTTTCAAATAAATTCACAGATAATCTTAAAATAGAAATAAAATTTCAAATACACATTTGAGTTTATAGATTAACTGTATTTCAAGTTCACAATTTAAATAACATTTAATATTCCACCAAAGATGATCAAAATTGAACAAAATTTACAATGATCTAAATTTAACGATCTTTGACAAAATATCAAATTAAATTTAATAATTTAAATTGGAAAACAATCAATATATAAGTTAAAATATATTAAAAGATACCTTCTATATTAAAGAGTTTTTAAGATTTTTTTTTCAAATTTATTTAAAAATCGTTGTAGAAGTTTTTCAACTGTTGTCAATTGATCCACCCAGTAGCAATTGTATCAAGCTGCACAACCATCGATTAGATCAATCACATAATATCCTACAGCGACAGGGAAAAAAAGATAAAAAAAAAAAAACAAAGTCACCGGCCCAATAATTTATTTGTTGAACTTGATAATACACATATATGATCATCAAAAGAATCTGAAAAAAGACTAGCAAGAAAACCAAAAGGAAAAAAAAAAAAAACAGAAAACATGAAATAATTAAAACATATTAACAGATTTTGTGTTTTCTGAATGATACATGAATTTTTCTTTTTCCACAGAAAATTTTAAGCAAAGGAATCAGAATTTTGAGCTGGTAGAATAATGAGAAGAGCGGCTGCTGGTGCGGGAACGGTCCTTTTTCCACATGGCTTCAAGGTTTTGAAAACATTTCAGGGGCTTCACCTGTCAAAATATGTTACACAAACGCTGTCCTTGGTTGTTAAGCTAGTTTTGCAACATGCAAAAGAACTGTTGTCCCAAAATTCTTTGCAATACCAAATACCAAGTATATAAGGTTTTTTTTGTCACATCCTTCACAGGCATGTGCCAATACGAGTAAAGAACAGATTAATCAACTGAGAGCAACCCGATGTTACATAAACCCTCAGAGTTAGTTGCAAGGATTACCATAACAGATACCATCGCCCCACTAGTAAGAAATACTACCAGCATGTACCAATACTTGTCAATCTCAACTTATCAGGCCATGGTTTGTTTATAACTTTATATTGATTAGGTCATTTTTATTTAATCACATAATCTGGGCAAGAAAAAAGTAAAAAGAATGAAAGAAAAATTATCAGTGATACCACACTCTGCTGGTTTGGTACAATGTTGGTCCGGTCTGGTGATCCTTGATGACCCTCAGCATGCTACGATGATACACATGCATAATCATATTCAAGATATCATCCAGCACATCCTTTTCTTCTAAAGCAAATACAAGAATGATGGTACTGTATGGAAAAGGAAGCGTATATGTACCTTCCAGCGTTTTTTAGAAGCAATATCACCTTGAATAGCAGTCAAACGGAGAATTATATCCTTAAAAGGTGGCCTTGAAGCGGGATTCTCCCTCCAACAATCTTCTATCAGCCTACCAAAATATGCAAGTAAAAAATCATATCACACTGTGCAATAACATATATAGTAAACACTACATTTCCAAAGACAAGAAAAAGGAGAAAAGTATACTCTTTCAAGCCGTAAGAATAATTCTTAAGAGCAGAAGTAAAAGGAGGCCTCTCCTTGGAGGTAATTGCTTTTGTTACTTCAGTATTTTCTTTAGCAGAAAAGCATCCTTCTATCATCTACAATACAGTCAATTTATAAAATGATAAACATACCAAAAGAAGAAGAAGATGAGTAATATCAGTACCTGCTCAAGCTCAAAAAGGTGATATGTGAACTTCCAATACCTATCAGATTGGCTTCAAACGACATATACAAACCGTGGAAACAAATCTATTTTTTATGAGCACGTGCTATTCTATGCTAAATTTTTGTTTACTTCCATTTAATATATTCAAACAGTCAAAAACGATGAAAAATTACTGCATTGAAATGACCTACGAACTTTCATTCTTTTAACCACTTGATTTTATACTAAATTAATTTGAAAAAGTTATAAATTTTGTGCGTAAATGCATCATAAAATATTAAATAGCTCGGTTGTAATGGTTTGGATTTGTCGAGGGAAGCTTATTTGGTAGATTTTGAAGTTAAGCATCAAGTACCCTTTTGAGCTTATAGACATGTAGGACAAAATTTACATTTTTAGTGGGTCAATTCACCTCTTGAAGAACCAAGGCAAATGAGAAAACATCAACCTTCATATCATACTCTTCATTTCTGAAAACTTCTGGAGCTACATACCTGCCTGGATAATTACAATTTATTTACCGATTAAACTAGCAAGTTAAAAGCTTTGCAGTAGGACAGTGAATTCTACTTCTATTTTCTTTTTCAATTAGGCCAGACACATGTATAGCCTTTAAATACAAGTGCACGAAGAGCCTTCATGATAATTAACAAATTTCATAGCTTTTTAAGCTGGGTTGTTAACCATAATGTACTTGTCCAACCCTAACAACAAAGCAGTTCAAATACTAAACACAAATGCTTCACACAGTTTACATAGATGATCTGCTCTAAGCTCAGATTATATGAAAGATCAACAGAAAGACAAGTTATACCCTAAAAAGAAAAATACAAACTCACAGTCAGTGTCTTGAAAAGTAACATGACGATTTTCTCTAATTCGTTTTCTCCATTTTAACATCTTACTGACACCAAAATCAGCAACTTTGAGATGTCCTGAATCATCCCTTAGTATATTCCTGTTATCTTACAAGTGCAAATGCCACTGGTTAATAGTTTCTTCTAAAAACATTTTGTTACTAGAAAATACAGAATTTTTTTTGCAAATCACAGATCCACTATTGTAAAGTATTTACATACAATAATCAGTATATTACTTTTGTTTTTTATGGGGCCTTTCATTTTTGAGCTCTCACATGGTGAACCTTTTCTTTGGCATTAAAGCAATTCATGAGTTAACTCATCACAAAGGGCAAAAGTAAGATCACATACAAAAAAACCTCTTATGCAATAAAAAATGATGGGTTCCAATAATAAAAAAAACAAAAAACTGATAGCATATATAATAACTCACGAGGGCTCAAGATCACGGTGAATGATAGCTTCTGGTTTATGTTCGTGCAAGTAATTCAAACCTCTGCCAGCACCATTAAAATATTTTAGAAGTCTGTATCTGCAAGGAACAGAAGAAGAATAATAGTGGGACAATAAATGGTACAGACCTTGCAATGTCAAGTGCAAACTTAACAGCCAGTGATGGCTTCAGGGCTCCCTTTCGGTCCAAGAAGGTACGGAGATCACCCTGCATACAAATTTTACAAAGTATATTTCTCATTGTTATCATTTAACAACTTATTATGAGTTTGGTGCCCTAATTAAAAGCATTTGTTTCATATTTTCAGTGATTGGTGTCTATTGGTACAGTTATTACTTCCACAATAATACTTCATCATTTTCTTTTCTCTTAGCTTATCTGCCTTGCATGTACCTGTAATAGTACTGGTGCCAGAATCTTAAAGAAGAACAAAAGAAAGCAAACCTTAGGCAAATATTCTGTAACAATCATCATGGGGGTGCTTTGAGTGACAGCGCCTAAAAATTGTACAACATTCGGATGTCGTACTAGCTGAAGCAATGCCAGCTCATCTCTAAATGCCCTTCTGAAATTGTACCAAAGAGTTTAAACTATGAGTGAAGACATCACCTTATAAAAAATTAAACCATAGTTTAAGAAATAATGGGAACCAACCCACACTTTATCCTCATCAGTTATTAAATCATCATCCAGTTGTTTAACCGCAACTTGAGTCCCTCTCCATGTCGCTATACGAAAAGTACCCTAATCAAATGCAAAAAAAACGCAGGGATTTTTTTTCTAATTAGAAAAAGCAGTTAAATTTAAGTTAATAGAATGAAAGAAGTTTGTCCAAGTCATAATTAAATTTATTTTACTGTCAACTTCTTGGTGGTGCAGTATCCTTATTGTTCAGTTTTGGTTTCTAGAGGAAAGACAACTTCTATGTGGTGCAGCAGGTATCATTAATAAGCTGCATTCCTATTGCAATTTACTTTACTAAATTCAATTATTCTGGAAATAGTATGTAATGATCTAAAAAATAAAGCAGAGAGGGGGGAGGGGGAAATGCCAAATGAAAAGTATCCAGATGCTTTGACTTGTCAGAAAGAAATTATCAACAATACCTTAGTAAGGTGGATGCTATTAGTGAAATCAAGCTCATGCGGATCAATTTCATATTCTGGCACTTCCCGCACATTGTCCACATGCATTGGAGCTACCTTAAAGTTATACAAAAGCAATAATAACAGTCAGAAATGTCACATTGAAATACTGTTCTGTTGTAGAATATCAAAACTGAAGTGAGATCTAAAAAAAGGGCATCCCGGTGCACGTAGCTCCCGTCCGGGCTGCCCTTTATTTGAAACAGAAGTGAGATCTATTCTAGAAAATTTCTATTATTTGAAACATTTTTCCAGTAGTTTAAAAAAACTTCAATCAGCAAACCAAGTTACAACTGATCCCACTTAATAACACAATAAAATTAGTGCTTGTACAACTGAAGGAAGAAAAGGCTAATTTAGTCCATGATATAGCCTAATTCAACCAATATTGTTCGATTAAAGGGGATGAGGCAATTTTCCTTTCCCAATACAGCCCAGTTTCAACCAAGCAAAACCAAAATGTACAAGTAAGAATATTGCAACAACAATTACTCCGATAAGTAAATCAATAAACCTTGATCCTGGCACCGTGCTTCTCCAAAAGCTTGATCACCTCATTGTGTTTGTAATGTATAGCATCAGCTAGTGGCTGTTCATAGACAAACAGAATAACCAAGGTTTTAACACAAAAGTAAGCAAATCGACAAATTATTACACTGTGAAGCTTACAAGGAATAACGAAAATAGCAAATCCATGCTATACCGTGCTGCCCCAGCGATCCTCAGGGTCGACCTCAAACCCTTTCTCAAGCAAGATCCTCACTACTTCAGTCTGACCCTGACAAGCTGCCACGTGGAGAGCCGTACGACCATCGATGTCTTTGAAATCAACATCAACACCCGATTCGAAGAGCTCCTGAATCCCCTCGATATCACCTTCGTTAGCGAGGTACATGAGTCGTATATTGGCGTCGATGTTCCCAGGCAAGTCTATCTCGTCCGAACCGCTTTGCTCGAGATCCTTAACCATGTCCGGCGCCAGCGACGATTGCTTTCCCAAGGTGAAGCGCTG
This sequence comes from Eleocharis quinqueflora, assembly GCA_964058865.1. Lineage (NCBI taxonomy): Eukaryota > Viridiplantae > Streptophyta > Magnoliopsida > Poales > Cyperaceae > Eleocharis > Eleocharis quinqueflora. Next base: position 80,985 of record CAXKVX010001588.1, read on the forward strand.
GCCGTTGTTCGCTTTCACGTCCATCGTTTCTACTTCAAATCAGATTTGGCAGTTGAAAGCCTAGTTATCTGTGAGAAAGAGAGAGGGAGAGAGAAGACTTTCTTTTTTTCTGAAAGGCTAGAGAGGATGAAGACCGAAGACGACATGTTTGGAGTCGAAAAGGAAAGCTCAAGTTGTTACAAATTCTTGGTAGACTACTTCCACGAGCCTTTCCATGTACCGTGGGTCCCATATGAAGAAAAATCTTCAGTGGGGCCATAACGACAGTCTGTATTCTGCTCTAGGCCTAGGCCCGGTCCAAGATATTATTATTTTCTATTCCGGCTTCTACCCTTTTGCCTTTTTGACAGTTTCACGCAACTGCCGTTACACTCAGTTACTTGCTCGCGTGGAAATAATACTCCTGTTGCGGGTGAAGAAGTTGGAACATTTCGACTCGTCATAAATTTTAACTTCATAGTGGTGAAACACAAGATCGATAGATCTAGTTTAGAATTAAGTATTCTGGAGCTGCGGAACGGGTGTAAACAGGAATTTTCTAAACAGGAGAGAAGGCGACTTATTGGCTGCTGAGCTGGCAGGGACCATGGAGTAGCTGGAGACTTTTTTTTCTTCTTTCTTTTCTTTTTATTTTTGTTTTAAGGAATTCAGTGATCATAATTTTGATCGGCTATTAAACTATAATAATTACAATCTTACTTATTAAAAAAAATTCTCGAGTTAAATCGTAAAATAAAAACTTTTGTTTATAAAAAATACAATTATGCAAACACGCAGCGCAAAAAGATCGGAGTACATTTGAAGGATAATGGCAGTGGGAAAGAAAATTAAGGATGCAAAATATATAAGAATGAGTCTTTCATGGACAAAAATTCAAAACACAAAACAATTATAATCCTTAATTATCATTAATATATGCATATAATCAATTAATGATTTTATATGTGGTACTAACATCTTCGGCCCAAAGAAATTTTGGTGTCATTTACTCATTTAGTATTGATAGTGCAAGTTCTTGTAAGTCATGGTTTTTATCTATGAACTTATTATTATTATTATTATGATCTTTAAATTTTCTGTAATCCGACTTGACACACTTATCGTAATAGTATAAAATATTTTGTGGTCTTTTCTTTAATGGTTACCACGCTTAAAAATACTTGAATATTAATCTCTTAGAGTGATAGTCTATGCTCATTCGTGATGTTTTAGTGAAATGTTGTCACCCTTAAATGAAGTATTCGAAGAACTAACACTTCTCGTAGTAGGCTTTCATGCTTTGTGGAGTTTTTTTTGAAAGTTTATCATCCATAAATGAAGTAATCACATCTGAATCACTTCTCGTAATATGATATGATGTTTTGTGGTGTTTTCTTTAATGGTTACCACCCATAAATGAAGTACTGATCAGAAACACCTCTCGTAGAAGGATAGTGTGATTTGTGGTGTTTTCTTGAATGGTTACCACCCATAAATAAAGTACTCAGATCAGAAACAGTTCTCGTAGTAGGATAAGATGATTTTGATGTTTTCTTGATTCAGTATCACCCATAAATGAAGTACTATAACATGAAACACTTAGAGTGGTATTCAATGCTTCTTCGTGGTGTTTTAGTGGATGGTTACAACACTTAAATGAAGGGAGAATTAGCTTCATGCCACTCCAAAACACCTAAATTAGCAAATTGCAACTCCATAATTCCCTCTTTGTTTATTGCCACTCCAAAATGCCACTCTTTTGTTTTCTGCCACAATTTTCAAATTTTCACTAATTCTGAATTAAAAATTCGGACAGAAATGTCCTTGTCTAATTTTACCCAAACGATCTAATCCCTTTTGCAAATTTTCATTCGATATCGACTCCTGTCTCTCTCTAAGAATCCCATATGTTCCGCAATACCAGAAACGTACCAGAACCCTAGACAACAACCCAGAGAACCCTAGATGATCTAATCCCTTGGACAGAAAAGGGGCCACAGATTTTCAACTCGACTCTACCCAAAGAATCCTAGACGAGCTCCATCGTTTGTCCGCCTCCGATCAGCGGTTGTCGTCGTCTCTTCTTCGATCGTCGATTGTCATCCTCAACAATGAATCGTCGTCGTTCGAATCCCAGAAGCGCGACCTCCCTATCGATAATTTGTTGTCCAAATTGCGGGTTCTATGTCATGAGGCTTGTTAACGACACAAAATCGGTGTTCTATAAATGCACAAACTACAATGTATATCTTCTTCACTTTGATACTATTGTGCTGTTGAAATTGACTTCATCACTTTTGTAGTTGTTGTTGTTTTTTGTGTTATTGTTGTTTTCCTGGTCTGTTGTGTTGTTGTTGTTTTTATGGTTTGTTGTAGCTGGTTTTGGTTTTCTAGTCTATTGTAGCTGCTGTAGCTGTTGTTGTTTTTGTATCCTAATACTAGCCTTTTGTGTTGATTTCCCTTCATGTAGATACAAAGAATTTAGGGGTTAAAATGGATTAACCTGAGTTGTAATTATGTTTCACATTTCTCGATTTTTGGGGTTCTATTGATGGAATAGCTGGTAAGCTGTATATGTACTGAGCTGTAATTATGTTTCACATTTCTCTGTTGATTCACCTCAATTCTTATACAGAAATTAGGTTGTGAATTTTACATGTCGGAGAACGAGTATGAGACCTACCTTTGTGATGCGGGACTTGTGCCCATGCGGGATGATACAAAGCTTGACATGAGAGATAGTAGGTGTTCAGATTGTTGTTGTCACAAACAGAATTGTTAGGTTATGAAAGCAATAAAAAAGAAAGATCATTGGGAGAGCGTTGTTGTTGTCGTAAACCTAATTGTAATGTTATGTGTTTTGATTGTGATCATACTCAAGTGATATGTATGTAATGTTCAATAGATGAATTTGGCACTTAAAATCTTCTTTGGCACTTAAATTTTCTCATTTGGTTTTCAACTTAATGATATGGATGATCACCCTAACATGGCTGTAGCAAAGAGGATCGAATAAACTATCAAATAAGGTTCAAATAAACTATCAAATAAGGTTCAAATAAACTACATCCAATAAAGTTCAAATAAATTATCAAATAAGGTTCAAATAAACTACATCAAATAAGACTCAGATAAACTACATCAAATAGGATTCAAATGAGAAGATCAAACATCAATACACCAATGAGAAGCAAATGAGAACCAATTCACTGTGTATTGGGCACACTTGACTGCTTCTTCCCCCTCTTCCTACAGACCAAAATTTAATGTTAGCAACCAAAAAATAGCAGAAATGTACCAGAAAACTTCAGCTACTATTTTTAGGTGTTTTTCAGCTGAAAACAGATCAGAAATACACCAAAAACAGCTGAAAACAGACCAGAAACGTACCTGAAAACTTCAACTACTGTTTTCAGGTGTTTTTAGCTATTTTTCAGCTGAGAACATATCAGAAATACACCAAAAACAGTTGAAAACAGACCAGAAACATACCAGAAACGTACCAAAAATATTCAGCTGTTGTTTTCAGGTATTTTGAGCTATTTTCAGTTGAAAACAAATCAGATTTTGTTCAGTTCAACTGCTGAAAATCCCATTTTTCAGACCAGAAGTACTGAATTCAGACCTAGAAGAGTATTATCAGAAAAGCACAATTTTATTACCTCTTATTTGTAACCTCAGTTTGTGCAGCAACATCAGAAACTAGTTCCTTGCAAGTCCTTCCTTGGTGGCCCAATTGCCCACATCTCTTGCATTGGTGCCTTTTTTCCTTGATTCGAGACAATCCAGAATTCTCTTCTTTCTAGGCCTTCAGGGTGGTCACTTCATTAATAGGTGGATACACTTTGAAGCCCTGATCAATGGTAATCCACTTTGATTTGTCGGACATAGGTCTCATTCCTCCCACGTAGGCAAGTCTAAACTTCACAATCGAAAAATATTCATGAACATAATCTTCTATTTGGGCACCTCTAATGGAGCTAATGAATGCAAGCGCATGCAAGCACGATATGCCGCGAAGTTGCCACTCTCTACATGTACATCATTGCTTGTCTAATTCAACCGCATGCCTCCAAACATTGCCATCAGACCCTCTTCCACTAATCTCTGCCTAATAAACACCAATTTTATTGAAAGTAATCTTTCCAAACTGTCTGCTCTTCGCATTCAACTCTTGCATGACACTAGAAAAAATAACACCAATAATTTTCTCCCCTTAAACCTCATTTGCTCAAACTTCACGACAATTCATTGTCTAATCTAATCAAAGAGATCAACAACATGCAGCTCTTTCAAATTCCTTATTCAATTTTTGAAACTCTCTGATATGTTATTAGTCACATAATCACAATTCATCGCATCAGAAAACTTACTTCTACACCAAAGATGGGGATGAATGTTCTCAAGATATTTAATAGTCATTGTTGATGCCTTCTTAACTTCATTCAAGTGCTCTTGACACTCCTCAACTGTATAGGCATACGCTGCTGGCTTCATGTGCTTATCAAAGGCTTGACCATGAAACCTCTTTTTGAAATTCTCCATCATATGTCGCATGCACTCTCTGTGCTCGGCATCAGAAAACACACTGCCAATAGCATTTTCCAATCATTTTGACGCATCTATTGAGAAAGCCATATTCGGCGAATTTCCTATTGCCTCTCTCAATTGAGTCATAAACCATATCCAATTGTCGGTTGTTTCTCCAAGTCAAAAACTCCATATGCAACTGGATACAACCAGTTGTGACCATCAATAACTGATGCAACTGCTAATTGTCCCTTCCACTTGCCTACCAAAATCTTCTCGTAGTAGGATATGATGCGTTGTGGAGTTTTCTTGAAATGTTACAACCCATAAATAAAATACTCTCGTGAGAAACACTTCTTGTAGTAGGACAAAATATTTTGTGGAGTTTTCTTGAAATGTTACCATTCAAACATGAAGTACTAAGATCAGAAACACTTCTGGTAGTAGGATAAGATGCTTTGTGGTGTTTTCTTGATTATTTACAATAGATAAATGAAGTACTCGGACATGAAGCACATAAACTGGTATTCTATTCTTCTTCGTGGTGTTTTAGTGAATAATTACAATACTTAAATGAAGCACTCGGAGAAAAAACTCTTCTCGTAGTAGGTTATGAGACTTTTTGGAGTTTTCTTGAATGGTTATCAGCCATAAATGAAGTAATATGATCTGAAACACTTTTCGTAGTAGGACAAAATGCTTTATGGTGATTTCTTTAATGGTTACAACACTTAAATGAAGTACTCTGATAAAAAAACTTCTCGTAGAAGAATAATGTGCTTTTTGGTGTTTTCTTGATTGATTACCACCCATAAATGAAGTACTCAGATCAGAAACACTTCTCGTTGTAGGATAAAATGATTTAGGTGTTTTCCTGATTCATTACCACCCATATATGAAGTACTCGGATATGAAGCACTTATAGTGGTATTCTATGCTTCTTCGTGCTATTTTAGTGAATGGTTACAACACTTAAATGAAGTACTCGGAGAACAAACTATTCTCGTAGTAGGTTATGAGACTTTGTGGAGTTTTCTAGAAATATTACCACTGATAAATGAAGTAATCCGATCTGAAACACTTATCGTAGAAGGATAAGATGCTTTGTGTTCTTTTCTTTAATGGTTACCATCCTTAAATGAAGTACTCCGCCATGAAGCTCTTAGAGTGGTAGACTATTCTCCTTCGTGGTGTTTTAGTAAAAGATTGCCACCCTTAAATGCAGTATTCTAGAACTAACACTTCTCGTAGAAGGATAATGTATTTTTTGGGTGCTTTCTTGAATGATTATCACCCATAAATAAAGTAATCAGATCATAAATAGTTCTCGTAGTAGGATAAGATGATTTGGGTGTTTTCTTGTTTCATTACCACCCATGAATGAAGTACTCGGACATGAAGCACTTATAGTGTATTATATGCTTCTTCGTGGTGTTTTAGTGAATGGTTACAACAGTTAAATGAAGTACTCAGAGAAGAAACTCTTCTTGTAGTAGGATATGATGCATTGTGGAGTTTTCTTGAAAGGATACAACCCATAAATGAAATACTCTCATCAGAAACACTTCTTGTAGTAGGATAAGATGCTTTGTGGAGTCTTCTTGAAAGGTTACCACCCATAAATGAAGTACTAAGATCATAAACATAAAAGTAATCAACAAAAGATAACTTTTAGAACACAAATCTAACAATCTCCCACTTGTTCTTAAAGTTAAATCTTATAAATTCTTATGTATTAACCTTAAGATTAGGGTGCATTCTACTCAATCTATCCACTCTCCATGTTCTCTCAGACTCATGGAGTCAAAGTGCACTTCTCTCTTAGCTAGCGATAAAAGCTTTGTTATCGGATATGTTGTGTTATTATCCGTGTTCACCTTTAATAATTTATTCTATACTCTTTTTATGAAGTCTCAAATGACAAAATATTTTATCCTTCATTTTGAATGGGTGATTGAGTCAAGCGTTGTTGTTTGAAACTTTTCAAACTAACAACACCTTCATCCAGAATGAATACATATTCGGATTGCAATCGTTTACCATCATAATCGGTCACAAAACTTGCATCGATGTAGTCTTCTACAACGGGCTCCATTTTCCCTCCATACACAAGAACCTTATCCTTAGTTCTGTTAAGATACTTACGGATATTCTTGACCATAGTCCAATGAGCAGGACCTGCATGGGCTTGATGACGACTCGTCATACTCAGAGCAATCGCGACATCAGGACATGTACACACCATAGCATACATGATGGAATCATTTACCAAAGCATATGGTACATCCTTCATGATTTCAATATATTTATGTGACGTAGCACATTAAAATTTGCTAAGTGTTACAACTTAAGTCATTGGCACATTTTCTTTCTTGGAATTATGCATGTCGAATCATTTCAACACTTTGTCAATGTACGTACGTTGACTTAAGCCAATGCGTCTACGAGACCTATCTCTACATATCTTAATTCCTAAGATATATTCGGCCTCTACCAAGTCTTTCAAAACACTTTTCAATGAAGTTTTTATTTGCTCCATCAAGGAAATAAAGTTGCCTATCAATTGTATGTCATCAATATACAGGACCAAGAAAAGTACATGGCTCCCACTGACCATCTTATACACACAAGGCTCTTCCCTGCTTTGAATGAATCCAAGGTGTTCGATCTCATCATTAAAGCGCTTGTTTCAACTCCTAGATGTTTGCTTCAATCTATAAATGGACCTTTGAAGCTTGCACACTTTACTGCCATTATTTGGATCTTCAAAACCCGGAGGTTGTACACATCCTCTTCTAAATTCCCGTTAAGGAACGTTATTTTGACATCCGTTTGCCATATTTCATAATCGTAAAATACAGCAATTGCTAATAGTATCCGAATAGACTTAAACATTGCAACATGCGAGAAGATTTCATCATAATCAATCCCTTGAACTTGACCTTTCGCTACAAGTTTTGCCTTGTATATTGTCATGTTTCCATCCATGTCCATCTTCCTCTTGAAAATCAATTTGTTTTGAACAACTTTCTTTCCTTGAGGAAGGTCTACCAAGATCCACACTTGGTTGTCATACATGTACTGCATTTCAGATTTCATGGCCTCATGACATGAATTGGAGTCTTCTCGATTCATTGCTTCTTGAAAGGTCGTCGGATCTTTAGTGCCCGTTACTAAGATCTCATGAAGTCCTAGATAGAAATCAGGTTTCTTTCTAGATAGAAATCAGGTTTCTTTCTAGATCTCGATGATCTTCTAAGTTCTTTTGGTTCTTCTTGTTCATCACGAAACTCTTGAACCTCTTGCACAATCTCTTGTGAAATTGGTTCAATATGCAATTGAACACTATGTGGTGATGTGTGAACCTCTTCCTCAATAGGTTGAGGAACCTGTACACTCATGCTCCCACTTGCCATAGGAACTATGGTTGGGCTACTCCGATCTACATGGACATCATGTATATTGTAATCGAGGTCTTTTAGTGTTTCTTGATATTCTTCAAGTGTTACACTAATCCCACCACTTTTGTTTCTATTGAGAAATTATTTCTCTAAGAAAATTGCACCTCTTTCAACTAATATTTTATTAGTTGACTTGTGCCAAAAGTAGTATCCTTTTGTTTCTTTCGGATAACCAATAAAGAAGCATTTATCCACTTGGAGTTCTGGTTTGGTTGTCATCAATCGTTTGACGTAAGCCTCACATCCCCAAATCTTGAGAAAAGATAAGCTAGGAATCTTTCCTGTCCACAACTCATAAGGAGTTTTCTCAACGGATATAGTTGGAACAATATTTAGTGTATAAGCTACGATTAGTAATGCATTTCTCCAAAAGTAAAGAGGCAATTATGTTTGATACATCATTGTTTGAACCATATCAAGCAATGTTCTATTTCTCCTCTCGGACACACCATTCCACTGAGGTGTTCCAGGTGGAGTCAATTGTGGTATGATACCACACTCTTTGAGATATGCATCAAATTCATTACTCAAGTATTCTCCTCCACGATTAGTTTGTAAAATTTTAATTCTCTTATCAAGTTGGTTTTCTACTTCATTCTTGAATTCTTTGAACTTGTCAAAAAATTCACTCTTGTTCTTCATTAGATAAACATAGCCATAACAACTATAATCATATGTGAACGTAATGAAGTATCTAAAACCATCTCGTGCACCTGTTCTCATTGGACCACATATATCTGAATGTATTATTTCCAATAAGTCTTTTGTACTTGTATCTTTCTTCTATTTCTTGGTCATTTTACCAACTAAGCAAGGTTCGCATGTCTCTATTGCATCGCAATCAAGGAGACCAAGGAGATTACTCTCTTGTAATTTCTTAATGCGTTTCTTGCTTATATGACCTAGCGGTAGTTCCATAAGAGAATATTATTTTCATGAGATATTTTGAGTCTTTTGTTATTGATATTGAAAATATGTTTATTATTCACTTCAAGCAAATATAAGCCATCCTTGATATTAGCATTTGCGTAGAAAATTCCATCTTTCAAGATACTCATACATGAGTTTGTAATTATAAACACATACCCATCATTGTCCAAACATGACACGGATATAATGTTTTACATATAGATGGAACATAATAAACATTATTCAAATTAATTATTAAATCACTAGTTAAATGAAGGGAATTGAACCAATGGCCATCGCTGAGATGCTAACACCATTGCCCACCTTCAAAGTGACTTCTCATTTCTTGAGATGTCTTCTATCCACTAGTGCTTGCATATTTGCACAAATATGAGCACATGATCCAGTATCAATTACCTAATCATGAATAGACGTGGTTAAATTAATTTTCAATAACATAGATATCTTTCTTTTTGCCTTCAGAGGTGCTCACTTGAGCTCCTATGTTCCCTTTGTTCTTTTTGGGTATCTTGCTATTTTAGGAGATCGCAAGAACATTCTTCTCTCCCTTGTTTTTGTTCATATCATCCTCTGCCTGCTCTAATGTCTGATGGATCTCATCCAAGATCATTGCCTTTTCATGCAGGAGAAGATGCATGACTATATCTTTGTAAGATGGAGGCAATGAACCAAGGATTATATCCTCCGCCGAGTCAGCGTACATTAGAGCATTGAGTTTCTTCAATTTCTCGAGGTAACCCAACATTTTCAACATATGTTGGTTGACGGAAGACCCTTCCGCCATGTTGCACCTCGTAAAGGCCAGAGTGATCTTAGAACACTCTTTATGAGCATTCTCCTGAAACATTTTGGAGAGATGTTCCATTATCTCTTTTGGAGTATTGTTTATGAACTTTCAAGTAAGTTCAAATTGCTGTACTTGCCTACATGAGACCTTGAACGCTCAGTTCGTCCTTGCGATACTTTTCAGCTGTGACCTTATCCTTATCAGAGGCTTCCGTACCAAGTACTGATGCATAATGCTCCAATACATCTACGAGATCCTCTGACCTAATGATAAGTTGGAGTTATAGTTCCCAATCAAGATAATTGGAACCATTACTCTCCAATGACATTTTTCAAGTATCGAACATATAAGTGTATTGTTTGTCATTCTAGAATAAAATAATTAAAGGATTTCATGTTAATATTTATGTAAAACTTGTTTTAAGTAATAAAACACATACTACATTTTAAAGTGTCCATCATGCAGTATATTCAAGATCCTATCATAAATAAATCGACCTTATCCGATTTATAAACTCAAGGTAAGTAATCTTTTACTAATCAGAACCTTTAGAAATTCTTTTGCAATCATTTGCATTTTGTTTCTAAACTTTATGACTCTTGTTGTTTATTAAGAAAACTTTTCTTACTAAACGATTTTCCCGAGACTTCAAGCCTAGATCTTGACTTCTCTTTAAGCAAACTCATCTTATTTGGTTAATATGTTTGGTCATACTATCTCCATAAAATAAATGTACCAAATGCCTCACATATGATCCATTTATCAATGGCCTGATAATATATCCTAACATATTCCACAATTTCTAAAGATTAAAAATTACACTCATGCATATTTTAATCCTTAGCTTAAAGTGGATAAAATGAGAAGGAAAAATACTTAATTTTTCATTGGACTTTCAAATGTGACTATAATTTGGTAGGTCATGTATTCATACACTCATACCTATCCTAACATATCAATCACATAACTTCATAAAGAATAAAGCATAACACAATCACAAGCATTTGTGAGTTTGTATGTCTCTGCTCCATCTCTTCATTCTTTGTCTTGTCTTCATCAAGGTCTTTTAGTGTTTCTTGATATTCTTCAAGTGTTACATGGATGGAGTCGATCATATTGGACTTTCGAAGTCTTGACACGAGGGTAGAATGGAAGGGTTTGGCATAAAGGGATCGGTCATCGAAAAAGAGGATGAGCGCATGTTATAAAAAAGTAAAAAACACATTTGAAAGTTCTTATGGAACTTGAAGATGTGGCTCCTTATGTTCAAGAGCACCTTGACGAGTTGAGGGTGTAAAATCGATCAGGTTGGGTTGATTGGATCATCAATGAACATAACAAGAAGTTTACAAAATGGTTGAAGGACAAAGTAAAATCTGAGGGGTCGAGCAATGAAACATTGGTATTACTAGCACTAGGTCCCTCGTTGAACGTGCTCACCCATCAAGCTTTTGACATGAATGGATTTACGTGGTATACTAAAAAACAAGATAAAAAGAGCACGGTGCAGAATAACGGTGTAACAATAGAAGCTTTACCAGCTGATGGCGACAAGGCAATGTCATATTACGGCCTAATTGATGAGATTTGGGAACTTGATTACATAAGATTCAAGATTCCCTTATTTTTATGTGAATGGTTTAATGAAAGTGGTGTGAATGTGGAAAATGAATCTGGATTCACAACAGTCGAAATGAAATGAGTTGGTCATCAGAATGACCCTTTTATACTCCTGTGCTCCGCCACTATGCTTCGCCTTTGTGCTCCGCCCTTGTACTCCTGCTGTGTGCTTGCTGTGCTCCGCCCTGTGCTTCATCGCTGTGCTCTGTCGTTGTGCTTCGCGTCGTTGCTCGCTTCTCACTGCCGTGCTTACCGCTTAACGGTAACTCTAATGACACTACATTATTTGTATTTGAGTAATTTGGGTTGTTTAATGGTTGTTTAGGCTGTAAACTTGTATTATTTACCATAAATAATGGGTTGGTTTGGATAGTTCGAGATATTGATCAGAAATGAGGGGTATATTTGATTAATTTGAGAAAAATGAGTCCTATTTGATTAGTTTCAGCCATTTACCAACTAATTATCTCTTATTTGGACTCTATTTGTTATCGAATTTGTTTAGTTATTAATTAAATAATAGTATTTCTTTTAATCTAATTGTTACGTGTGTTTGTATTGACAGTCATGTCATCGAAAGGTTCTTCAGGTCGAAAGGTCAGATCGAAGTCTACAGCCAAAAAACTACGCAGCAACCATGATAAGCACATCGAGTTTGATGACAATGGCGTAGCAATTGGTGAGTATGCCAATGATTGGTCCACATGGCTGGATGTTAAAGTTAGAATGCACGTGCCATGTAGCATAAAGCGTTGGGAGCACATTGACGACAAGTTAAAAGAAACGCTTTGGCAACAAATTAAGATTAAATTTTAAACACTACATTACTCATATTTACATAACCCAAAATTGCAGTGCCGTATATATATGTACATATCAATTACAATTTTGTTGTATTTTGTATGAAGAATGGAACATGAAAGATGACTCCCAAAAGGAAAGGACACTTGCAAAAATGTGCGAGCTGTGGAAGGGTTGGAAGGCAAGACTAAGGTCGCAATACATTTACCGCGACAATTCGCACATGTCGTGGGAAAAGAAAGAACCGATCAGTGAAGAGGATTGGAGGAAATTTGTCGAGTACACGCATAGCAAGGAGTTCAATGTATGACTTTTTTCCTCCTCAACTGTATTTTGTAATTTTAATTGGTATTTGGTATATTAACAAGTATAATAATCTCTTTTTGTAGTCGCTAAGGCAGCGGAATAAAGTTAACGCAGAAAAAATGGTGCATCATCACACGACTGGATCGGGTGGCATTAAGAGCACAGGGAAGAGTTGGAAATCCACTGATGTTATCAAGCTTACCCTAGAGCATGCACAAAGCATCTATCTCTTAGCCTGCATCTCTCAGGATAAGAAGCTACCTGATCCTGTTCTGCGTACTTCAACACACATCATCTTCTCTCTTGGATGTGGCGAGCTAGCACCCAGTCCGCGGGGAGGTGGCCCGCTTAAGAGACACTCAAAGCAAGCCCAACCCTTTTGTTGAAGGTACATTTCTATTTATTTTCAATAATGCAATGACATGTAATAAGGCTTTTAAAGATTTAAGCTTTGATTGATTAATAATTAATTATATTTATTTAATTGTTCAGGATCGGATTCCGAAGTGGTGAGCCCCTCCGTCGGTGATAGGAGTATGCCATTTCTTAGAGCTCATGCTAGAAGAGTCAAAGATGGAGAATATGTAATTGTTAATGAGGCGATGAGAGAGGTCGCTAAGCGAGCCGTATTTCTAATTCTTATACTTAATATTGTCACTTAACATTGATTGAATTCTTTAGTTATTGATTAATAGTGTTGGAGTTTATTCTAAATTTAGGATATTTTTATGTCAGGTAACAAAAGCAGTGGAAGTCGCTCAGGGAGCATTCCAAGAGGAACGACACCATTGTTGAACCTAGGCGACCTAGGTTATTACCAAATTTTGGTTTATGACAACTACAAGGACTTATTTACAAATTTTCACAACCTCAATTCCTAATGACAATTGCTAAATAGATCAATACAATTAATTGGTATACTTCTCTAACAAGAATTTGCAACAATTAAATTGAGAGACCTTAATACCAATTTGGCTTAAATAAATTCTAATTGCGGAAACGTATTTAATTCGAGCAATTTAAGCAATTCAATTCTTCTCAATCAATTGTATAGCAAGTAAAGTAAATAGAGAAGAGATGAGAAATTGCAAACAAAGCAATCATGCACAAGAGACACCGATATGTTAACGGAGTTCGGCTATGGACGAGCCTACGTCTCCGGGACTCCCGACCCCCCGACGCGGTAACAAGGTCAAGACGTTTCCACTAATCAACAAGAAGATACATTACAAGCTCGAACTTGGTCTCTTTGCACACAAAGGTAGAGAATCAAGCCAAAAGATGCACAAAGCTAACGATAAATATAAGAGAATGGTCTCCTAATCACACTCAAGAAATTTGGCTAATTTAGAGTTGATGAATTTGAGAGATTTAGAGCAAGATCTAGAGCTTTTTAATGGTCAATAATGGCTTCTATAATGTTTTGAAATTGTAAGCCAGGTCAAGAGAAGAGGATACAACTCTTCCATATTTATATATTTATATCGGATGAGTTTTGGGCTTGAAAACGCATCAAATACCCGAACCGTCGTGTGACTGTTGCCAACCGTCACTGACTATTGCCAACCGTCATGTGACGGTTGTTCCTGGAAATTTTGGGCAGAAAATGGCTTCCGAACCGTCACCGACGGTTTGTGTTGTTCGTGTAATCTTCAGTTCTTGAAACGACCATAACTTTTGATCCGTAGCTCCGATTTAGATCATTTTCTAACGTTTTCCTTCTCAAATTTTGCATTCAAGTCCTAATACAATATTGATGCTTGTTCTTGAAATATGCTTGCTCCTATTTTGCATCTCCAAGTTTGCTATAACGTTCCTACACAAATTCTAAAACACAAATCACGATAAAATTCAAGATAGTTTTGCAAATCGACAAACACAAAGAAATTGTTAGACACAACAACCATGACATACTTACTGCTGCTATTGGGACAAAGGTGCACGGAGGAAGGGTGCGTGGCTACCCAAGATAGGTCGGGCTGCTAGATGTCTTTGGAAAGGGGCCGAGAAGAAAGAATACCCACGAGAACCACTAGAAATGGGTCAGCCGGGCGGAGTACGACAAATTGCATCAACAATTGCATCAAATGCAAGAATTAATGCTTCGCCTGGGTCCAATTACTGCGGTGCTACAACAAACTATGAGCTTACCACAATTCCGTTCGTACATGACCCAGAGTGCTCATTCTATGACGAGCTATGATGATATACTGGTTATCGTTCTTTCTCTTTATATTTGCATACTTAATTCGTGCTATTATTTTTGTTCATTTTGTTGATATCATCTTTTCTTATTTATTCTTAAGGAGCCTTCACCGTGCAAGCTATTCATTGCGCGTGACGACACAAACGTTACGTTAGTTGCATACAGAACTGTAAGGCCATAGAACACCATTCACGGAGTGCCTGTCCCTTCCGGCCTGGTTAGTGTGGGCATTGATGAAGTGGTTGAAGGCCAAGAAGACACACTCGTTCCTATTCCACTAGACAAATTAAGTACTGCGCGTGAACATAGCGGTTATTTTCTCACTTGGTCGGCATTGTTATGTTAGTTTGTAATAATCTAGAAGTCAATAATACGATAAATTATCATAAAACTTTGTTCATGAATTGAGTGATTAATAAATTGTCATTTTGTTGCCTTGAGTATTATTGAATTTATGGATTATTCCTTTATTTGATTAGAGTCAATAACTGGAATTGTGAAACTTCATAATATAGATGATATATATACTCTTAAAAGTCTCTAACCAAGGTTATTAGCAGGAGCACTAATTTGTCGTTACAAGGTTAGAATGTGGATTAAAAGATGGTTAAGTTTTACAGACCATAGACATGAGATGTCGTTTTAATCACATGAATACATGTTTCAGGAACATGGTATTTGACAGACCTCGAATCAAACATTAAATGGAATTGTGTACATGTCATTAATGTTTTTATTCAGTGTTAAGTTGTAAAGTATGAGGTATTCATCTTTCCTACTAAGAGATGTGTATGTATGATTGTTATCTAACGCTGTTGGTAAAACGCAGTCATAACTATAGCTTTTTGGTATACATAGCTTAGCTGAGGCAGTGATGGTTTACCAAAAGTACTATTGTCCCTCGTGTCTATATATGAGTTACAATATCACTGGACCCCTTGATAGAGTAGGATTATCTGCATGCAGTATAATTACAAGAGTAATTATATTTGATATATCTGCTCGAGATCGAGAAAAGATTAAGTTTGCAAGGATGACACACACCTACCTTGAAACTAATCTGACAGTGTGAGACAAAAGAATTAACACGACTAAAATAGTTTAGTGGATCGTGGTATTATACAGTACAACATCATCTGTGTAATTGGATGGTCATAGTGCAGATATCAGATGCCTCCTGTGATTATAGAAGTTGAAATGGTTTTAATTCTATTTACCAACATAACACATATCCTATTGGGTCACATCGTATAGGAGCTAATAAGAGAATATTAATGATTAATTATAAATTGGTTATAATTAATATTAAGATGGTTATAATTAATTATATGTGATATGATTAAATTATATATGTCATATAAGATGACAGGAAAAAATAACGGTTGAATTTATAAACGTATTCGATACGTTGTATAAAACCATACCGAAACCAAACCAATACCGAACCCTAAGAAATATAATTGTTGAGAACAATTATATATTTATATATATTTAATTTAGATGTTAAATATTATTTATGATTTTCAATTCGGGATGAAAATCATTATCAAATTAAAATCTTAATTAAAAATAAATAAATAAAAAATCCCAAAAATCATGTCGGCATGAAATATGATGTGGCATGTCAAGCTTGATATTTATTTTGGATGCCGACATAGATGAAGGCATTTTGGTAAATTCACTTTTTCGAGGGTATTTCGGTAATCGGCCAAACTCCTTATTTTTCTATAAATAGAGGGGCATGTGGAGAGAGAAAATCACATCAAAAATCGTATCATATCTGTTAACTCAGGATTGAATCGATAAATATATTTTCTCTCTATTTCGGTTACGGTTATTTACGAGATTCGGAATTAGTATTTCTGCGAAAGGAGCGATATTTCATATTTGAATAACTGCGAGTAGTGAAGATATTTATTTAGTCCTTATCTCGATAAATAGTGTTTTTTGTAGAATTCCACGGTTTACGATATTTCTGGCAAAAATAAATAAATCGCTCTCTGGTCGTCCTGGTGGATCACCGATAGAGGTATCAAACGTCTGATACTTCGAAGAGAGGAGCTTCTTAGATTCTATCTTCCGAGTCTGCTGCAACCCAATTCGAATTTGAATCAATGTATAAATGTTATATTAATCTATTTAATTTCTAAGTAGATTAAAGTTTTATAAATCAATTATGGCGTAGATATGTATAAGTATGAAATTGGATTTTAATGCCAAAGATAAACGGGAGGTGGACATTCTCGGTAGTTTATCTAACATACCTCATTTAATCCTTGACTTAAGTTAGAAGTAAAAATTTGGTTTTACGGTCTTTCCGCAGCTTAAGCTAATTGACGGGTTTGAACCGTTCGTGACCCAACACATTAGTCGTGTTGTATACTCCTAATCAGGTATTCAATAATTCTCTATTTTTTATGTAATTAGGGCGACTTTCACACTAATTACTTGATTTATGCGTAGAGTACTCCCGATCTGAAGACAAAAAGAAAGGTGCCGATGGCAAGCCCGGCCCGTCCTCGCAGGATACCACTCCTTTCAAATGAATATCTCAATCTCAATCTAGACATCGTTTTGGTGGCAAGCTAGACATCGTTCCGGTTTTAAATGCGTAAGTTATCTCAATCTCAAGCACTTATAATATATATAGATAATTAGTTGTATTGATTTTCACTTGTACTAATTTTATACAGGGCGCTTCGACAATACTATCAACGGATGCAATCGAGCAAAACGAGCAAACTCGAGGTCAAACAACTCAAGGTACGTGTTCTATACTTATTTTGAATTGTACTCGCAATTAGATTAATTTAGTAGGATTTGAGCCCTTCGCAACCCAATAGCTGGGAGTGTGGATATTATTTATGAGGTAAAAATATTGATTTGCAATTTTGTCAATTATTATTTATGATATTGTGTATTTGTGACTTTGGAGATTTATGATATGCATTTGTATGTTATATTTGTGATATTATATGCACTTTGACTTTGTGATTGGATGTGATATTGTATGTTTTGCGATATGCATTTGTATGTTTATTATTATATGCAATTTTGTGATTTATATTCTGTATGCTATGATATATATGCTGTATGTTGTGATTTGTATGCATGTTGGTACATGTTGTATAAAGCTAGTAAAATGGACTAGCCACACACAAAAAAATTACACTTTTAAAACCGTACCCTAATATAGTGTTCGGTTTAAAAGCCTCAATTTCGAATTAAGCACCAGAACCCTTTAAAAGCGGACTTTCAAATAATTAATAGCAGACTGTAGGCCCGAGGTCCTGTGTTAAATACATATTTAAAAGCAGACTGTTGGCCTAGGGTTCGGTGTAAAAGGTCTCTCTAAAAGCGGATCTATCCGTTGCAAATATATCTTTAGAATCGGACTAGTCCGATAATAAAGGCTAAACATTTAAAAGCGGCCTTTCCTGACTTTTAAAAGCCCTATCTTTTACAACGGTGTGAAGTCCGCTGTTAAAGAGTGTTTCTGTCCGCCTTTAAAAGTTAAATCTATTGTAGTGTCAGGATGCAACTTGTTATTGTCAGTACTATTTTTCATAAGCGGATTAATTTACATATTGGAAATGGAAAACAATGTCTTTCATAAAAAAATGTCTATATAAAATATTTTAATGTTAAATCCATGTTTTTCTTTAAAAAAATTATATTTGAGCGTAACTAAATATAATTATTGTTCAAAATATAGTCACCGATTCTCATTATTAAAATTTAATAATTTGATGTGAAGGGATCAAATGACAACAATTTTGGTGACACCAACTATGACAACAATCATTTTTTTCATTTTCAAAGTTCAAATTGTTGATCCAAACCGTTGAATATGATCTCCATAATAAAATACTCTTGCAGATCAAAATTTATAATTTTTTGAAATTTTTTACTATTTATTAAGATGGGTGTAAAATTCAACGATTCAAGTAGTTGTAACTTTGGCATATTTTTGCACCCGTCTTAATAAATAGTAAAAAAATTCAAAAAAAATATAAAATTTGATCTGCAAGCGTATTTTATTATAGAGATCATATTCAACGGTTTGGATCAACAATTTGGACTTTGAAAATAAAAAAATGGTTGTTGTTATATTGGTGTCACCATAGTTGTTGTCATTTGATCCCTTCTCTAATTTGATTGATATCAGTTATAAGAATATTTAGTATAGTTATTTTATGAATCACACATTACAACAGAAAGTATAGATTTAACAATCTATATAAAACAACTGTTAAGAAAGAACTTGTTAAACACTTTTGAAATAAGTGCAAACAAAATTAGTATAAAATAGTTATTCTATGATATCAGTTATAGATATTATAAGAATATTTAAACTCAACTACAACCGTTGAGCAAGCATTGTCTATACTAAAGTAATAAGACAATTCAAATTGTAAAATTTCGACTTTCATTTAAAATAATTAGAAATTGCATTTCGACTTTTAATAATAAATATTTTTTATTAGAAAAGGGAACAAGATTGTATGGGTACAGGCACAACAACTTGAGGCACAACAACAATTTTTTATTAATCAATAAAAAGAGTTTTACAAGAGAGAAAAGAAAAATAGAAAAAACAGTTACAACCACCGAGAAGTATAATATCCTAAAATAAAAATAAAAACGATGACAACTGAATGATCGTTGCGTCGTGATATCTATCTAGGCTACCCTCGCCATCTGATGCTGCTGAAGATTGAAATTCATCGTCCCACACTCTTGAGCTGCTGCAACATCTTTCCTTCAAGCCGCTTCCGTTGTCTTTCTGAACCACCCATGTTCATGGGAGCCATCCGACTTTCTGGTAAGCTGAAATTTTCATGGCCTGGTTTCTAGTTCCAGACCTGACATTATCTATGAGCACCGTTGTTAGTAGATCTGCAGCTCACAATCATCCTTTTGTGGGGCTGTATTATCTAGTGAGGGTTTGAAATTCATATCCTCAGACTGCTGCATCAGTCACAACAGTCTAACTTCCTGGTCGTTGCATCAGTCACACATGGCACTCCTGCTAGGCGGAGCTCCTTGCAAGTGCTGACATTTTTTTCGTTGAGAGGTTTGTCGTCAAACCTCTTTTCTTGCTAGTGCTTCTTGACTGACGACGCAGCCTAGCATTGAATGGCGGCGGCCGTGCGACCTAGCAGTGACCTAGCGACGTTCTGGCGACGCAACCAGCAGCGACGCGAGCCACGTTACGCGACACCCCCAGGCGGCGCGACTGGCCTGGCGTCGTTCTGGCAATGCACCCAGCGGTACACCCAGCGACGAACCCAGCCGATAAGGAGGCAGGGACCTGCGACTTGGCGGCGCGACTAGCGTACCCAATCGACGAGGCACCCCAGCCGACGAGGCGACGCAATTGTTCTGGCGTACCCAACCGATGAGGCAATAGGGACCTGGCGGCGCGACTGGCGTACCCAATCGACGAGGCGGCAGGGACCTGCGACTTGGCAACGCGTCTTGCAACCTGGCGACGCCACTGTTCTGTCCGATGAACTTAGATTGAAAAGAGGAGAGTATGAGGGAGAAGACGAGGGGGAGGGTGGGAGGAGGCGGGAGAGATCGGCGCCGCCGCCGACCTCCCCACCTAGGGTTAAGGTCTTTGTTTTTTCTCCTTATGAATCACCTCTAGGGAGAAGAGAGCGACCCCGAGTTCGCCTCTATGTAGAAAATTCAAACGAATAATTTTAATATAACTTGTGAAAAAAGAGATACAGTGGTATCAACAATTAAAAATACTACTTAAAAAATTATCAACATTAAAAGTAAAAATATTGTGGTCAACTTTTTAACTATCGGAATACATTTTAATAAAAGAATCATGCATTTGTCTATGAATTATAATATTCTAAAGTAAATTCCAAAAATGTTAACAATGTCAACAAAAAATTACTACACAATTTGATGAAAAATATTTCCTTTTGTAACATTGAGAGTATTTGACCAACATTCCAGAAGCTTCTAGAGTAGCTGAGGACAGATGAGGGCCCGGGGTTAAGTTGGTTTCTACTTTTTACTTCTAACTTTACCCCAGTATTTGACCGGACCCGACTGTAGGAACCTACTGTAGGAAGGTAGTATTTGGTGCGTTTTGAATGTGAATTCAAAAAGAAAGAACGTAGACGCACATATTAAGGGCCCTATTTCGCTAGGGTTAAGAAATATCTGGGATATGAAGCTTGTTGAGTTGAGTCGAGGTCGTGCCGAGTTGAGAACCAAGGGATATGAAGCTCAGTGGGTCCAAGTGCTTTATAAGTGTTACACAACGCTTGTCAAGCGTTACAACGGTTAAGTCCAAGCACCATAATCCCTCAAATTCTGTTCTGAAGCGTTATAACGCTTGATAAGGGTTATAACAGTTTAATTTAATTAAAGGGGTTACATTTTATCAACATTCTTCCAGGAGAAAGAGTTATCCAACGGTTCACAAGAGTTATAACTGTTAGCTTATCCTATGCAGTATCACAAAACATTGTACTTAAGCGTTATAACGCTACGTAAGTGTTATAACGATTAAATTTAATTCAAAAGGGGCATATTCTCTCAAAATTCTTCCAGAAGCAAGCGTTACACAATGCTTGAGAAGCATTATAACAGACAAGTACACTTACCATAATTCCTCACTTCCAAACTTAAGCGTTATAACTCTTCATAAGCGTTACAACAGTTCGCTCAGTCACAACAACATGTTTTCAACTAACCGGTATAACGGTTCCAAAGCGTTATAACGGTTCGCGATTTCCAGAGACGCCTCTTTAGGCCGATAGCTCTCTTCCTCTCCTAGCCTTTCATTTCCAATTCGAGTTCTTTCCCCTTCTCTCAAAACTTACTTCTCCCTACTCCAAATAACATCCTCTCTCCTTGATTCTTTCTCAAATCTCTTCAATATCTCAACTCTCCTAGGCCTTCTCTCTCTATTTCAACCACTCGTTTTTCCCATTATCTCCTCAATCTCTCCATCCACACACCTAGGGTTTCATCTTCACCTTCAATCTCCATGGCTAGTGAAGAAGGTGGCAAGAAGAAAATAGGCCGCAAGATGCTCGCTTACAAGAGAGCGCATGATGGATCAAACGCCCGTCAGAGTTCTACCCTTGCGTCAATTAGGCCGAGCCTTAACGCCATACGAGGTAACATCTATCTCTTCCAGGATGATGAAGCTTTTGCCAAGTACAAGGCACTAGCGAAAAGATCGAGTTTCTCATGCTTCTACTTTATTTGTTGTGGGAGAATTGATAAGTTGTTTGAAAGGGGAAAATCAAAGAATATACCGATAGGTGGGGGTTACGGGCAATAATTGGATGTGATGAGCATTACAATGAGGTTGTAGTGCAAGCCTTTTATGCCAATCTATTGAAAATCACCAAAGAACCATTCGGTTCATAACTTATGTATGTGGAAAGGAAATAGTGGTGACATTGGATTCTTTGGCCGCATGGTTAGGCCTACCTAATGAGGGTGAGGAGATATACCTTAATAGAAATTGGCCAGGTGAACCCGAAGAATGCCACCATAACTATCTACAGTGGTTTCGTGTCCCATTGTTAGGTTTTGGTAAACAACCCTTTTACTCCACCATCTTACTGTCCGTTCACCACATAGCCTACATGTTTCTCCATCACATTGTAACTCCGAAGGGTGGGGTTAAGTCCAATATTGAATTCAATGGGGTGTTTTATCTTCGCTAACTATTAGAGGGTACCCGAACCTTCAACATCCCATTTGTTATAATCAAACACAAAGGATTCTCCCTTACGGAAACCTCATCCACAAAATACTTAAGGCCAATCAAGTTGTGTTTCCACCCAATATTGATCTCATGGAACCTATTAACCTGTAATTGGAATATAGTTAGTTAAACCACCCATAAGATTGACCAAAGCTAGCTAGGTAATTATTAATTAAGCAATTTCATGGAACTGAAGCTAAGATTGACCAAAGCTTCGTATTCAGTACTTGAGTTTGGCAAGAATATTTTGTAAAGCACGATTCACCTCGCGCTTTCAGTTTTTATATTTATTATGAAAATGATACTGATATGAGTAGTTAAGGTTACGATTTTTTCGATCGAATGATCATAACTGTAGATATTCTACCGTGCAGTCAGTTTTTTTTGCCGCATGGTAGATTTTCCACCGTGTCGTTTTTATTTGTTTTTTGTTTTGAATATTTATTTACGATGTCGGTTATGCATAGAAAATTAATTACAATTTCGATTATATATAACAAGAAATTCTGACCATTTAGTTATAATTTGTCTTTTTGTTTTCAGTCTACACTAGCTGCTGATATGCCATTTTACTAACAGTCCAATAATGAGGCCCGTAACATAAAAAGCCCATACCATTCAAGGGCTAAAACAGCTAAGTAACAATACCTTCTGATCGGGGGTCTAGGTCTTGATTGTTGCAAGATTCGAATCAAGAGAGAAGACCACCGAAGTATAATAATTCAAGAGATAAAACAAGAGAAGAAAAAGAGAGAAAGAGGTAAAGCAAGAAAATGAAGCCTTTTGATTAATGAGAGAATTGATCTCTTTTACAATACCAAGTTCTTCTATATATAGCTAGTAGGCTAGTAAATACACATTTGGGCCATGGGTCGGCGAAGGCTGAGGCCCAATGTAGAATTGGGCTGTATCATCAGCCCTCGAGCTTCTGCAGCTAGTATAGATGCAGAAGTTAAATGTCTTCAAGTGAGCCCAAGCAAGCTCCCGAACAACTCCTCGAGCAAGTATCGATTTTCGTTGCCTCGTTAAAAACCATACTAAGAAAACTCAATGGGAAAAAACTTAGTGAAGAAAAAGAGTGCAACTATATGATACTTCTCGGTTGGACCCTTGAGCGAATTCTTAGTCAAGCTTCTGAATGGAGCCCTCGAGCGAGTCTTTAGGTGTGTCCAAAACTTCTGAATGCTAGTCCTCGAGCGAGTCTTCAAGTGTGTCCAAAATTTCTGAATGTGAGCCCTCGAGCGAGTCTTCAAGTGTGTCCAAGTCTTCAAGTAAATATCTAAGCAAGCTTCCAAACCTTCTCTCAAGAGAATGCCAAAATGTCGTCGAAAACATAAAAACACAAAGAAGCACAAAAACATGTTAAAATAGAAAGTTTTTTTTTCATAATCAAGACTATGGGGCAGTATAGTGTACATCAATATGATTAATTGGACCTTCTCAACGCGTAAGAGAGCAAAATAAGATTGAAACTTTCCTTGACTATTGTAATATACCATCCGAAGTTGTTGGAGCAACTCTTGACATTGTGCCAAGTTGAACTGAAGGTCGAGCCTCGCCAACTTGAAAACCGAGTCCATGCCAAGCAAGTTTTGTCGACCTTGCCGAGTCGAGAGTCCAATTGCCAGTTGAGTCGGGTCGCTAGTTGCCAATTGAGTGGAGAGTCGAGTTGTCGATATGTAGCCAACAATCACTTCGTGAAGTTTGTCGCTTACAGGATGCGGCAAAGCTTGTAGAATCGTGTCGTGCTAAGGCGAGTCTTTCATTGTCATGCCGAGCTATGTCACACTGATACAGATGATTCGAAGGTGTAACACATAGAATATAGAAGATCGAGTAGCACATAAAAGGGAGGACCAAGTAGCACACAGAGAAGAGAAGACCAAGTAGCACACATAGAAGAGAAGACCGAGTAACACACATAGAAGAAAAGACCGAGTAGCACACATAAAATAGAAGACCGGGTAGCACACGGAGAAAAGAAGGCCGAGTAGCACACATAGAAAGGAAGACCGAGTAGCACACATAAAATAGAAGACCAAGTAGCACACAAAGAAGGGAAGACCGAAGTTGATGTCGAGTTGAGTTGTGTGTTGAGATGGTTTTTGACGAGAGGAGCTGTCTAGTCCAGGTTTTATCGTACGCAGAAGAAGCCAACTCGCCGGGCTTGAAGAAGTCGCACACAGAAGAAAGCCACCCGACAGGCTTGTAGAAGTTGCACACAGAGTAATTCGGCTTGTCGGGTTTGTAGAAGAGCCGACCATATGATTTGAAGATGTAGCACACAATGAAGAGCCGACCAGACGAGTTGAAGATGTAGCACACCATGAAGAGCCGACCAGATGAATTGAAGATGTAGCACACAATGAAGAGCCGACCAGATGAATTGAAGATGTAGCACACAGTGAAGAGCTGACCGGATGAATTGAAGATGTAGCACACAGTGAAGACCGACCAAATGAATTGAAGATGTAGCACACAATGAAGAGCCGACCAGGTGAATTGAAGATGTAGCACACAGTGAAGACCGACCAGATGAACTGAAGATGTAGCACACCGTTAAGAGCCGACCAAATGAATTGAAGATGTAGCACACATTGAAGAGCCGACCAGATGAATTGAAGTTGTAGCATGCAGTGAAGAACCGATCAGATGAGTTGCACATAAAGAAGATGACACCGACCAGATGAGTTGCACACAGAGAAGATGATGCCGACCATATGAGTTGCACACAGAGAAGATGATACCGACCAGATTAGTTGCACACAGAGAAGATGATGCCGACCAAATGAGTTGCACACAGAGAAGATGATGCCGACCAGATGAGTTGCACAAGGAGAAGACGATGCCCACTAGATGAGTTGCACACATAGAAGATGTTGCCGACTAGATGAGTTGCACACAGAGAAGATGATGTCGACCAGATGAGTTGCACACAGAGAAGATGATGCCGACCAGATGAGTTGCACAAAAAGAAGATGATGTCGACCAAATGAGTTGCACACAGAGAAGATGATGTCGACCAGATGAGTTGCACACAAAGAAGATGATGCCAACCAGATGAGTTGCACAAAGAGAAGGCGATGCCCACCAGATGAGTTGCACACAGAGAAGATGATGCCGACCAGATGAGTTGCACACAAAGAAGATGATGCCAACCAGATGAGTTGCACAAAGAGAAGGCGATTCCCACCAGATGAGTTGCACACAAAGAATATGATGCCGACCACCTTGTAGGAGACACACATAGTAGTTCGACTCGACAGATATGTAGGAGACACACATAGTAGTTCGACTCGACAGATGAGTCGCACACAGAATGATTCGACCTGGCCAGGTTTGAAGAAGCCGTGAAGAGTAATTCGACCTGTTGGGTTTGTAGAAGTCGCGCACATAAAAATTCAACCCGACAGCCTTGAATAAGCCACAAGCTGAGAGATTCGCGCTGTCGGGTTTGTAGAAGTCGCACACCCCGACAGGCATGTAGAGGCCTGTGCTTAGTAGGTTGACCCAACAGGTTTGTAGAAATCGAAAGCCCCACCGTGCAAGAGCAAGCTGTGTCGTGCCAGGCTGAGTCATGACGAACTGTTGAATCATGTCGAGTCTGTTGTGTCGAGCAGTCTTGTCGAGATGAGTCAAACCTCTCAATGTCATACCGAGACAAGGCAAGTCGAGTTGTGGCGAGACGAGTTGTGTCATGCAATGTCGAGTCCTCTTGGTGCCTACAAAAAAGATTGTTAAAAGAAGAGTTGTATCGAATTTTGTCGAATACCTCATCGTGCTGAGACGAGCCGTGCCGAGTTGCATCATGCCGAGCTGTATCGTGTCTGACCATATCGAGTCAAAACTTGTCGAGTCGTGAAGAATCGTGCTTTACCATGCTGAGAGTCCATTTTATGCCTAAAAGAAGATTATCAAAAAAGAAAAGAATAGGAATACCCATTTTCGCCGAGAAGTCCAGCTATTTTGAGACAAAACGCTTCGAACTATGCCGAGTCGTGACGAACCGTATCGAGCCATGTTGAGTCATGTTGTGTTGAGATGAGTTGAGCCGAGGTCGTGCCGAGTCGAGAACCAAGGGATATGAAGCTCAGTGGGTCCAAGTGCTTTATAAGTGTTACACAACGCTTGTCAAGCGTTACAACGGTTAAGTCCAAGCACCATAATCCCTCAAATTCTGTTCTGAAGCGTTATAACGCTTGATAAGGGTTATAACAGTTTAATTTAATTAAAGGGGTTACATTTTATCAACATTCTTCCAGGAGAAAGAGTTATCCAACGGTTCACAAGCGTTATAACTGTTACCTTATCCTATGCAGTATCACAAAACATTGTACTTAATCGTTATAACGCTACGTAAGTGTTATAACGATTAAATTTAATTCAAAAGGGGCATATTCTCTCAAAATTCTTCCAGAAGCAAGCGTTACACAATGCTTGAGAAGCATTATAACAGACAAGTACACTTACCATAATTCTTCACTTCCAAACTTAAGCGTTATAACTCTTCATAAGCGTTACAACAGTTCGCTCAGTCACAACAACATGTTTTCAACTAACCGGTATAACGGTTCCAAAGTGTTATAACGGTTCGCGATTTCCAGAGACGCCTCTTTAGGCCGATAGCTCTCTTCCTCTCCTAACCTTTCATTTCCAATTCGAGTTCTTTCCCCTTCTCTCAAAACTTACTTCTCCCTACTCCAAATAACATCCTCTCTCCTTGATTCTTTCTCAAATCTCTTCAATATCTCAACTCTCCTAAGCCTTCTCTCTCTATTTCAACCACTAGTTTTTCTCATTATCTCCTCAATCTCTCCATCCACACACCTAGGGTTTCATCTTCAACTAGCAATAAAGATGGCATGTATAGCGAAAGACAAACATCGCACCAAATCTTGAACTAGCAATTCTAATACCAGGTGCGGGTGCGGCCTTCTGGTCCATCGGCTCAATCAATCAATCAATTAATTAATTAATTAATTAATTAATGTTATGAGAAACAAGCCGTGTTTGGCAGAACTCAGAAACCAGGACATTCGTCTTTCGGTGCAGAGGTCAATGGTCAAGGGTAAAAGGAACCGGCTCCTCCTGTTTTGCGTTGTAACATGTAACTCATCCGATTTTTTTCAATATTAAAAACTTGATGAGTAAATTATAAATAGAACAAATGATCACCGTAAAAGTTCGAAAAATAAAAATGATCCAAATTACAAATATCGATCTTTTGAAAAAAAACTAAAAAAAATCGATATTGATAACACTAACCATTTCATTCTTTTTGAGTTTGGTGCGGAATGTTCCTTGCTTTTGGTAGTTGATTTTTTTTTATTAATAAAAATATTAGTTAGACTATATTTAATTATTTTGTAACAACTTCAACTACATTCATCGAGATCATAGTTAACCTTTTTATCGTTACAAGACATCGAGTTGTAAATATTCTATTCTACTTCCATCGCGTCGACTCTGATTTGCGATCGGAGAAACGAGCGATTCAAAATTGAATCTGAATTAAACTCATCATAAAAAACTACTAATTAAGACATAAGTTGAAGATGGTGTCAAAAATTGATGTACAATCATTCGTCCGCATCAAGTCTTCAAGACTACGAGCATTGAATATTCTCGCGTAGATTCCTGGAACAAAGTACAAAACCGTTGATTGCTCTGATTCGGTGCATGTATATATATATACCAACGATGTGGTTTTCTCTCCAAACCACAACATCCCAAACAAACACATATCAACTACAACTAGAAACCAACAAATCCAAGTTCTTAGCAACACTACCAGCAAATACAAGATGAGTGTTGAAATCTTAGATGCTTCCACCATTTGCAATTTCATCAACGACACCGACTTCTTTACCAAATCCGTCGAAGAGCGTTTCTCCGCCATTGATTCAAATCATGATGGACAACTCTCCTACACAGAGTTGGCGAGTGAGTTAAAGAAACTCCGGGTCATTGAGACGCACTTCGGCATAGACGTAGTGCCAAGTAGCGACGAGCTGGGCCAGGTATATCGAAACATGTTCGCTCGTTTCGATCGTGATGGAAATGGGTCGGTGGATTTCGAAGAGTATAAATTGGAGATGCGTGAGTTGATGCTTGGGATAGCGAACGGATTGGGCTTTATGCCAGTGCAAATGGTACTGGAGGAAGGGAGCTTCCTTAAGCTAGCCATCGAGCGTGAGATGGGAGCTATCGTCTAAGCTTAATTAATCTTATTAATTAATTAGATTATTTGAATTCTTCATACTATAATTATGTTGTTTTTATTTTGCCTCATCTAGTAACAATTTTGATGCTATATAGTAATGTATCTGTGATGAAATTCAGAAGAAATAAAGTTTTTTTGGTACAAAAGTTGTTTGTTTTGGAGTAGGATAATTAAAGCAATTTTAGCAGATACTGGTAAAGTGGTAATTCAGTCTTGTACCAGTTGAAACAGAGGACAACCAGAGTACATATTTGCTTGCTTTTAGGAAGTCCTTGGGGACAGAGATTTCTTTTTTTTGAGAAAAAGATGGAGATCTTAGTCTCCAAATTTTATTTTGCCTGGATCACAAAATGTAATCCTCTTGATACATGTACCTGCAAACAAATGTTAAAAAAAGGAAAAAGAAAGAAAGATAAGGAAGAATATACATATATTTCCTTACACTCTAGTCACCTGTTGTCAGTTCTTCACCCCCTCTCCCATACCAATACCGGTGTTCCTCAACAATCTCCCTAATTAATTGGATTTCTGTTATATATCTATCTTCGAATACTCTTCTACATCTCTCGCGCCAAATGTAGAAATTTGTGAATGTCTCTATTTCTTTCCAAAATGTGGATTGTGTCTTGAGCAGTATGGTATGTGGAGATGGTCCAAGAAAGGCCGTACGTCCTTCCAAATCAACATTTAGTGTGTTGCTTATCAAATCATACAAGTATTGCCTTATCTGGCTTGCCCACCTGCACTGAACAAAAATGTGTTGCACAGTCTCCGCATTATTTTTGCATAGATGGCAAATGCTCGAAAGTGCCCAGCCTCGTTTCTGCAAAATGTCTGTCGTGGCCAATCTGTTCAGCAACATTCGCCATATGAATATCATGATTCTTAACGGTGCTTTTACATTCCAAATGTGCTGCAATTGCAAATCGATGCTTGGAGTCTCTATGAAGAATGTGTAAGCTGCCTTGACTGTGAAAGTAGGTGTCGAGCCTTGAATCCACGTTATGCTTGAGCGCTGCCCTGTTGTACCTGCTTGGAAGTGAAATTTGATTTTTAACAATTCTCTAACCAATGGCAAGGTTGTCTGTTGTGGCTGTTCTGCTTCTGTCCATGGGAGCAGTCTCCACCACGCCGAATCCTGCATGTGATATCTCCATAACCATTTCATAAGAAGGGCTACATTTTGCATTTCTAGGTTAATAACACCTAATCCACCTATTTCTTTTGGCCGTGTCACCTGAGACCAATTGAGCAGATATAATTCCCTCTTCCCCTCCTGTTGATGCTTGTTACTATGCCACATAAACCTTCATCTTGTGCCGTCTATTTCCTTAATTGCCCATTTTGACAATCGGAACATTAACATGAAGTATGTGGGCAATGCTGTCAATACCGAGTTCACCAAGATCAGTCGTCCTCCTATGGACAGCGTTTGTGCCTTCCACCCTGCCAATCTGCCTTTGACTTTCTGTGTTATGTGATTGTAATCATTTCTGTTCAAACGGCCAACCGCCAATGGCAATCCCAGGTAGCTTAATGGGAAATTTACCGCTGTGCATTTAATCAAACTTGCCATTAATGATACACGTGCAGGATTCGTGTTTGTGATTGCCAATTTCGATTTTGTTGCATTCAACGCTAATCCAGATAGTCGTTCAAAAACTTTGAATACTACTTCAATGTTAATCATTTGCTGACGCGTTGGCAAAAGAAATATGAGAGTATCGTCCGCATAAGTCAGGCATTGTTTGCAGTTGTTGAATGGCCTTGCTATGAAATTTAACTCCAGCTGCTTTTTCATCCAAAACGGCAGATAGTCCATGGCTATGTTAAACAATATCGGAGCTAAAGGGTCACCCTGACGTACCCCCCTCTTCAGTTGAATATTCCTGCCTGCCACTGCATTTATGATGACCCATGAGCTGCCCTTTAGTACGAGTCTATTTATCCATTGTATTCACTGTGTTGGTAATCCTTTTGCTTCCATACATTTGCTCAGAAATTTCCAATCAAGGGTGTCAAAAGCCTTGAAAAAGTCAGCTTTGAATACTGCCAATTGTCTCGATTGTTGTCTAGCCAATTGTATTGCATGTTGTGCGTAATGGAAGCCCTCCACTATTTGCCTGTTCTTTGTAAATCCTGTTTGAGTTTCTTCTGTCAAGAACCCCTGGAACTGTTTCAATCTCTGCGCCATCACCTTGGAAAAAAGTCGCTGTATGCCATTGATTAAACTGACAGGTCTGAAGTCTGTTTCTCTGAGATTTCCCATCTTTTTCGGTATTAATGCTATGTAAGAATTATTCAACGGGTGTAATGTCATCTCTGGATCCTGCATCACGGTATGGAACGATTCTCTAATATCAGGGATTAGCAATTCCTTGAATTTCTTGTAAAATTCACCAATCAGTCCATCTGGCCCTAGAGACTTGTTGTTCTTCCAGGACTCGATTGCCCACCGTATTTCGTCTTTTATAATCGGCTGTATTAATTGCTGATACATCTCCCTGTGCGTGTTTGAAATCGTGAACAATCCTTGAAAATTGCATTGGCTCTGCTGTGTGTTTGCTGATCTCTGCTGTGTGTTTGCTGATCCCATAAGACTACAAAAGAATTCAAACATTAGTTTTGCTTTCTGCTTATGCTGAGTTATTTGCTCATCCTGCCTCCATATTGCCGAAACATGGTTTGCTCGCTTCTGAGACGATGCCATTGCATGGAAATATGCAGTGTTGCTGTCCCCTAATTTCACCCATTGTCTTTTAGATTGTTGTTGCCATAATGTTTCTTCCAAATCTAGAATTACCCTTAGACGTTCCTTTAGCCATTGTCTCACTAGTCTTTCTAACTCTGTAATGATTCGTCCTTCCTCAGCCTTATCGAACCATTCTAGTACACTCAGAGTGTACCTTTTCTATGCTGTGAGATTCCTTACTCTTTCCCGAGCCCAAGATTTCAATGCATTCCTGAGAGCATCAATTTTTGCTGCAAGGGCTGTTGGGTTGCATGCCATGGGACGTGAGTTCCAGCTCTGATTAACCACCTGTTCAAAGTCTGATATATGTAACCAGTATTTTTCCATTCTGAAAGTGTTTGGAAGTGGAAATTTAGTTCGACAATCAACTTTCAACATTGAATGATCCGAAATTGTTGTTGGCAAGGCTTTTTGTGTACAATTTGGGAACATGTTACTCCAATCCGAGTTAATAAATACTCGATCAATTCTGGAGTTTGATCTACCATTTTGCCACGTGAATTTCTTCCCTTGCAGAGGCAAATCAATTAGGGGTAACTCCCCTACCACTTGCTGAAACTGTCCACATGGTCTTCTCCCAATTGGATTTCTGTCGTGTATATGCAATGTTTGATTGAAGTCACCGAGAATTATCCATGGTGTGTTAGACTCCCTTTGCTGTAATAATTCTTGGAAGAAAGCTCCTTTTAAACTTTGGTCTGCAGGCCCATACACTCCCATTATTTTGCATTGAGAGTTGTCAAAGTTTAGCAGCATGTCGAGTGTGATGCAATATTCTTGTGACTGCTGTGCTGTGAGAGTGAAAATTGAAGATCTCCATGCTAAAATTATGCCTCCAAAAGCTCCATTCGAGGGAAGAACATAATATTTGTCTAATCTATTTCCCATAATTTCTCTCTTGATCAAAATCAGTTACCACCTGTAATTTGGTTTCTTGTAGACATACCACATTTGGCTTCTCTTCTTTTAATAAGTGTTGAACCTGTTTCCTCTTATGCTTATCATTTAAGCCTCGGACATTCCATGAAACGAAAACATAATTCCTGGCATTCATGATCGACTTAGATGGATACAAATCCTACCTGGATACAAAATATTACCAAAACACATTATCTTCCAGTGTCACTACTATCTTCCCCTACAAACAAAATACATCGAAAAGCCCTAACTTCCAGTGCCACTACTATCTTCCCTAAAAGCTGCCTACAGCAACATTATCTCTCCATCATCCCCCATTACTGGCATTGGGGGAATTGAGTTGTGGATGGGAGTTGTAGGCGGCTCATCCTGAGTCTCATGTTTCTTGGCAGCCTCCTCAACTAATGCCACGATCTCATCATCTACATTTATACCCGAGGCCTGGAGAATTGAGATTGCTTGCTCCTTTGGAAGTGTTTCACTCGGATCTGGTAATTCAAAATTGGATGCTCTTGTTGACATCCTTATCCTCTGCTTCTTTGCCAAGTTTCTGTCTACACTTCCTATCTTGGGTTTTAACCTTGGACTCCTTCGCGTTGGCATGGAGTGCACTTGACGATGCTTTCTCGCATTATTCTTCCCCTGTTCAGAAAGGCTACCTGTAGCCATTGGAATTTCTTCTTGGGTGATTTCAGTGAGAATACCACGTCCCAGTGTTGGTGTTGGCCTGTGTAATTCAAGAATTGTGTCTGGCATAACCCAAGTGAGTTCTGTTGGGCTGAGCAGGCATTGGGCTTCCCTGCACAAAGGCCCATGAGGAGTTGACTTCTCCCTGCTACAGTAGTTTTCCACTCTACAGTGTTGTTGTTTCCAATGCCTTTTATAATGATGTCTTTTAGCATAGAGCCAACCGCCATCTTTCCATCTTTCCCTCTTTCCCTATTTCCCTCATGTACAGAGATTTCTAATTTAAAAAGAACGGGTATAAGATATTACAACGATTGCTGCAAGTTGCTTAATTGATTTGATGGTATTATTATGAATAATTATAAAGAGGTTATGGGTCCAATTTTACCGTGACGACTAAAAGTTCTCAAGGTAAAATCTGAACAATATTTTATCGAATGATAGGGTTCGGGGTTCGGGGTTCGGGGTTCGGGGTTCGGGGTTCGGGGTTCGGGGTTCGGGGTTCGGGGTTCGGGGTTCGGGGTTCGGGGTTCGGGGTTCGGGGTTCGGGGTTCGGGGTTCGGGGTTCGGGGTTCGGGGTTCGGGGTTCGGGGTTCGGGGTTCGGGGTTCGGGGTTCGGGGTTCGGGGTTCGGGGTTCGGGGTTCGGGGTTCGGGGTTCGGGGTTTAGGGTTCGGGGTTTAGGTTTAGGGTTTAGGGTTTAGGGTTTAGGGTTTAGGGTTTAGGGTTTTAGGGTTTTAGGGTTTAGGGTTTAGGGTTTAGGGTTTAGGGTTTAGGGTTTAGGGTTTAGGGTTTAGGGTTTAGGGTTTAGGGTTTAGGGTTTAGGGTTTAGGGTTTAGGGTTTAGGGTTTAGGGTTTAGGGTTTAGGGTTTAGGGTTTAGGGTTTAGGGTTTAGGGTTTAGGGTTTAGGGTTTAGGGTTTAGGGTTTAGGGTTTAGGGTTTAGGGTTTAGGGTTTAGGGTTTAGGGTTTAGGGTTTAGGGTTTAGGGTTTAGGGTTTAGGGTTTAGGGTTTAGGGTTTAGGGTTTAGGGTTTAGGGTTTAGGGTTTAGGGTTTAGGGTTTAGGGTTTAGGGTTTAGGGTTTAGGGTTTAGGGTTTAGGGTTTAGGGTTTAGGGTTTAGGGTTTAGGGTTTAGGGTTTAGGGTTTAGGGTTTAGGGTTTAGGGTTTAGGGTTTAGGGTTTAGGGTTTAGGGTTTAGGGTTTAGGGTTTAGGGTTTAGGGTTTAGGGTTTAGGGTTTAGGGTTTAGGGTTTAGGGTTTAGGGTTTAGGGTTTAGGGTTTAGGGTTTAGGGTTTAGGGTTTAGGGTTTAGGGTTTAGGGTTTAGGGTTTAGGGTTTAGGGTTTAGGGTTTAGGGTTTAGGGTTTAGGGTTTAGGGTTTAGGGTTTAGGGTTTAGGGTTTAGGGTTTAGGGTTTAGGGTTTAGGGTTTAGGGTTTAGGGTTTAGGGTTTAGGGTTTAGGGTTTAGGGTTTAGGGTTTAGGGTTTAGGGTTTAGGGTTTAGGGTTTAGGGTTTAGGGTTTAGGGTTTAGGGTTTAGGGTTTAGGGTTTAGGGTTTAGGGTTTAGGGTTTAGGGTTTAGGGTTTAGGGTTTAGGGTTTAGGGTTTAGGGTTTAGGGTTTAGGGTTTAGGGTTTAGGGTTTAGGGTTTAGGGTTTAGGGTTTAGGGT
>CAXKVX010001589.1:0-97440 GCA_964058865.1 Eleocharis quinqueflora
CCTCTATACTTTCAGCAACTGAGCATGAGCATCATCACAATTCACCTACCCTTTCTTCATCATATGCACCTGACCACACAACCACTCACACATCTACCCCTTCTTCATCTTCTCATCAAATAACCTCTCCTGATATCACTGAGCCTCCCTGCAATACCATCTCTAATGTTCACCCTATGATAACTCGAAACAAAGACAACACTCATAGGCCAAAGATGTTTCCTGACCATGTTGCCTATTTAACTATCTCACCTGAGCATGAACCATCATCATTTGCCCAAGCTAAACAAGTGCCACATTGGCAGGAAGCTATGCACAGTGAAATTCAAGCCTTACACAACAACAAAACATGGACCTTGGTACCCTCTGACCCTAATCAACATGTGGTAGGCTGCAAGTGGGTTTATCGAATCAAACGAAACTCTGATGGGACAATTGCTAGTTACAAGGCCAAGCTGGTAGCAAAAGACTTTACTCAAGAGGAGGGTGTCGATTACTTTGAAATGTTCAGCCCGGTGGTACGGCCTACTACTATCCGACTGGTGTTATCCATTGCTGTTCAACACAACTGGTCTCTTCGTCAACTCGATGTACAAAATGCCTTCCTCCATGGAGACCTTCATGTGACAGTGTACATGGCTCAACCATTGAACACCCCAACTTCCCAAATCATGTGTGTCTGCTCCAAAAAATCGTTGTATGGCTTGAAACAGTCTCCAAGGGCGTGGTTCAACACACAAAGTTCAGCACTACTTTCATATGGCTTCAAAGGTTCATAATATGATCCATCACTCTTTATCTTCTCTTCTCATGGTAAGCTGATAATCATTTTGGTCTATGTTGATGATTTAATCATCACAGGCAATGATTCCTTGGTTATTTCGGATGTTATCTCATGCCTTCAGACCAAATTCGCTATTAAAGACCTTGGACTGTTGCATTACTTTCTTGGTATTGAAGTGTCTTCATTCAACAATGGCCTATTACTGACTCAAACCAAGTATATCGATGATCTGTTACACAGAGCTAATATGCACGAGTCGAAACCCTGTCCCTCACCAATGGTGCCACATCCTCCTCTGACCAAAGCAGCAGGTGATCCTATGGTCAATCCCCAATTCTATCGTGTTATTTTGGGTGGCGCAGTATGCCACAATTACCCGCCCTGATATCGCTTTTGTTGTTAACAAATGTGTTCAATTTATGCATTCTCCAACTAATGTGCATTGGGCTGCTATTAAACAGATTCTTCGTTACTTGAATGGCACATTGTCTCATGGTTTACATTTTTCACCTGGTTCCTCTTCTGACCTACATGCTTATTCAGACTCGGACTGGGCTGGCTGTCCCGATGACAGACGATCCACCACTGGGTTTTGTGTTTTTCATGGCTCCAACCTTGTCTCATGGAGTTCTAAGAAACAAACAACTGTTGCTCGATCCAGTACCGAGGCAGAGTATCGCAGTCTCACCTTGGCAAGTACTGAACTTATCTGGCTTCAATATCTCTTGCAAGAACTTCACATGCCAGTTAGCTCTTCACCAACCATTTGGTGTGACAACATCGGTGCCACGTTTCTAGCTTCTAATTTCGTGTTTTACACTTGAACAAAACATGTGGAGATTGACTTTCATTTCATCAGAGAAAGAGTACTCAACAACACTCTTAATCTTCAGTTTCTCTCTTCCAGAGATCAATTAGCTGATGCATTAACAAAACCACTCTCAACACCTCGGTTTATTCTCCTTCATGACAAGCTCACTTGTGCTGGCACTCAGTTCGCTTGCGAGGGGGGTAATAACATGAATAAGAAAATTGAATAAAATAACTGTTGGAGTCACTATCCTACATGACAGAATTCGGTACCAAAATTCTGTACCAACTGAGTCTCTAGATCATTCCTTGAGATCACTCTTCAACTGCCTTTTAACTTTAGTCAATTAACCTCAGTTAATTGTAACCATTAGCTAGTTAAGCTTGATTTTAGCTATAAATACAGCACTTGTAATCAAAATGTAAACACACAGAAATATCAATAAAGATCAATTATTTCTTCTATATTCTTCTTCTCTGTTTTATATTCTTCTATTTTCTATATAATGGGGCTGAATCTCCATGGCACAATTACAACGCTTTGCTTCCTGCTTATATAGAAGAAAGAATACTTTCTCTTTTTTCGGATATCCAAAGAAAAGAAAAAGAGTAATTGTTGCTTTGAAATGACTCGTTTGCCACGCCATCAAGTAAGTCGACAACAAAGTGCAAGAGTCAACAAGGTTTTCTTAATCGATTCTTTGACATTGTTTTTTTTTTTTTTTGAAATAAGTGGGTACCAAGTACCACCCCACCACTTCATTTCTTTGACATTGTTTGAGAGCCAAATAGACGAAAGGTCATAGAGATAGAGATGAAAGTAAAATTTCTGCCGCTAAAGATTTAATTTCTTATATAGGAGCAGGTCTTGGTTTAGAATTTAAATAATTAGAAAAATCCATAACACTTACCACTGAAATCACTGCGATTTGTTCGAAAGAAACTAATCAGGCACTGGAATTTTTTTTTTTTTTTCATACACTAATCTAATCATTATAATTTAACATTCATATTTCAATATAACCACAGCCAGGTTCGAAATTAAACATCATAATTTATAAGTTTATTCTTGCAATATAGGCAAGATAGATAAATTATTTGCAAATGATAAATTCTTATAATATGAATTACATCTTGCTTCTCCCAGAGACTGACAGACTACCCATTGCTTTCGCCTTCTTTCTTAGCAAGAACTTTTGAGTCTTGCCAGTAGAAGTTTTTGGCAGCTCCTTTTCGAAAACAACAGTCCTCGGTGCCATATAACGGGGCAATTTTTCCCTACAGAACCTTATAATTTCTTCACCAGTTGCATTATGCCCCTCCTTCAATTTCACAAATGCACAAGGGGTTTCACCCCAATAATTGTCGGGTCGACCGACCACTGCTGCCTCCAACACTGCTGGATGACTAAATATAACCCCTTCAACCTGTGAGAAATGCAAGAAATGTTAACATCAATTAAGTTTTTGCTCCTTACAAATTTGAAAAATTGGACTAGGATATCCACAATCTAATTAGATATACAATTATGTACCTTGTTTTTGTTTCTTAACATCATTCTGTTGCATCTTGGTTTCTAAGGCACAATTGTGCAAATATCGAACCAAATGAGGAACACAAATGAAAAGAATACATATATAAATGGAACCCAATCCATATTACGGACTACAAGTTCAGTTTTTCGATTATCTGCGAAATGAACTGTAACAACACCACATTCAGTATTTTAATACAATTGGTTCAACCAGTATCATTTCTATCCATGGCATTTGAAAAGGTGTTATTAGTTTATATCTTTAACAAGCAGGAAAACAAATACCCAGATGGATCTAAATTTCCACGTTCCACCAGCCTGATATCAGAATTAAAAAGGATGGTTAGACCACTCTAAATAAGACAGAGTGCTATTCCAATTCCACATTCCAACAGCCTGATAACAGAATTAAAAAGGATGGTTAAACCATTCTAATTAAGACAGAGTGCTATTCCAAATTACCTCTATGGTGCTAATGTTCTCTCCACCAGAGATAATGATATCTTTTGACCGATCTTTTAGCTGCACATAGCCATCTGAGTGCCTTACTCCTAGGTCACCTGACCGGAACCAACCACCAGCTAGAGCCTCAGATGTTGCATTAACATCCTTATAGTACCCTGCCATGACTGTATTACCCCTAAACATCACTTCCCCTATAGTTTTCCCATCAAACGGTACGCTTTTCATGGTAACAGGGTCCTTTACATCGACCTCCAGCCCATGGTGCTGCAGCCCTTGACGTGCTTTGAGTTTGGCACGTTCATCGAGACAAAGTTCATCCCACTCAGGCATCCATGTGCAGATTGTCGCAGGTCCATATGTCTCGGTCAGGCCATAAGAATGTATTAGGCCAAATCCTAGTTCATCCATTCTAGAAATTATGTGTGGCACAGGAGGGGCACCACCAGTCAGGACCATAACTTTCCCTGGTAAAGGCCTCCTTTCATGAGCAGCGGCATTTATGATCATGTTAAGTACCGTAGGGGCCCCGCCCATGTTAGTCACCTTATAACGGGCGATATTGTCAAAAATATCTTTGGCTGTCACATTCCTAATACAGATATTTGTACCACCTTGAGCTGCAATCCCCCAAGACAAGCACCAACCATTGCAATGGAACATTGGTACAGTCCATAAGTAGACTGGCATAGTGGTCATATCGTTCAATAGTACAGTGGCCATAGAATTTAAGTACGCGCCTCGATGTGTGTATATCACACCTTTAGGTCTCGATGTGGTACCAGATGTGTAGTTTAGTGAGATAGGCTCCAGTTCATCTTTGGGCCATTTGATCTCAAATTGCATAGACCCAGTCTGTATAAGAGACTCATAATCCAACTCCCCAGGAAACTCCGCATTTGTGTGTTCTACTTTAGATGATTCATCATATTGATTGATTAGCACTAACAATGGAGGATTGAAATTGTTTTTTGAAAGGAGATTCAGTGCTTCTCTTGCAGTTTGGATTAATTCATGATCTACAAACAGCACTTTGGAATCAGAATGCTTTAAGAGGTGTGAAATCATGGATGCATCATGCCGGGTATTGAGTGTGCAAAGAACTGCACCAGCCATTGGTATGGCAAAGTGCAGCTCATACATTGCTGGTACGTTCGGTGCCAGGACAGCAACCTGATACGAGAAGAAACACTAATAAATTTTAACCTGCAGTATCTTGTTGTAAATAAAAAACAGCCTAAAAGTCCAACATTGTCCTTAAATTAATCACTTCTAAGGAACTATATTTTTGTTTCCTCATACACACAAGGAAACAGCGTTTACTAATTATTATTTACTAGTATTGATTTTGAGAATGTTGAAGGAAGAGTTCCAATTTTTGAAGGAAGTTTGCAGAAAATGAATTCCGGAAGCCCATTTTTAACGTGAGACCACAACTGTTGCATTTGGAATGTGATTGCAAGTTGAAACCCCACTCGGCCACCACTAGAATTTTGTACCATCGCATGTCATTCTGATTCATACAGGAAACGAATCGTCTCCAGCGCGGGACACAGATCTCGACCTTGAACAACGCGGTGGCTTTTGGAATATGATCTCGCACGAATCTCAAAACTAAATGAAGGGTTGGATATGGAACCCGCACTTACCCGCGCTGGAGAAGATCTGCTTTCGATTCTTACATATTCTCGCTGTCTCGCACTATATTAAAAAAAGACGCTGCTACAGTGCTTGCTTGCGGTTCTTACATACTCTGATACTCAGCACCTTGACCGATCTAAAGGTTGTCACAGAGGGGACAAATTTCGGAAGTTTATATATTTTTCCATTAAAAAATAAAAAGAATCATATGTTACCTAGACCTGGGCACGATAGTCGTTTCGACGTTATGCCGTTCCGTTTCAGCCTAACGAAACGGTTAACGGTACTAATTATTATTTCGTTAATATAACGAAACGGCAAACGAAATAATACTCTGTTCCGTGGTATTAAACGAAACAGCAAACGATAAATGATTGTGCCGTTCCGTTATTTCGTTATCGCGTTTAATATTCTATGTGTGTAGAATTTCGTACATAACAGAGAGAGGAGGCGACGATTCTGAGGCGCTTGTCTCGTATAACCCTAACATTTCGATCCATGCCCCTCACTCTTCTCCTTTTCCCCCTCTTTCTCTCTTTTGGTCGGCGAAAACCCTAACCCTTCTCCTTCCTGCCTCTCTCGTTCTCTCCTCTGCTGACCTGATCAATCGGATGGGATGGCTGTCGATTGTACTTCCATCCCATGCCCGTCGACCCATGGTGACGTGGCTACGAGATCTGTAGATCTGTTCCCTACTTCCCTTCCTTAGCTCAGCTACGAGATCTGTTACTGTTACCTGCTGTTTTGTATAAAACCTAGCCTGTTGTGTGAGCCGGCGAGTCCTGATTCTACGATAGGCGGCTTGCTTGCTTTGTTTCGAGAAATTAGTAGGCTAAATAGCTGAGAAAGGGGAATGATTTCGTAACAGTAAGTGGCTGAGACTTGTGACTTGTGAGTTGTGACTGAGTTGTGACTTGATCGTTGCTAGCCTAGTTGCCTCGTTGGTCAGGACTCTGTCGCCACTACAATCATGGCTCTTGGCTGGCTTATTTTATATATGAGGAAGAGGAACAGCAGAACGAGAGAGAGAAAAAAGGGAGAGGCGGAGAGAAAAAAGATAAGAAAAGAGAGAGAAAGAGAGGAAGGAGAAAGAGGAGAGTCAAATCTGCAGATCTCTTTGCCTTCCTTCAGGTAAAAAATTTATGTTGATTCAATTTTGCTTTTTTTGTTTGTTTTGATTTTGTGCTTTTAGTCTTTAGATTTTGATTTTGCTCTTCAAACCTTGCATGCATGCAGGTACTCATCTCACTTGGTGAGTTGGTGTGGTTCCCCTTTTACTAGTATTCATCTGGTTGGCAAAGCTCCCTTTTTGGTCAGCATGCCTGATTCAGACAGAGAAGATGA
The DNA here is from genome assembly GCA_964058865.1 of Eleocharis quinqueflora. Lineage (NCBI taxonomy): Eukaryota > Viridiplantae > Streptophyta > Magnoliopsida > Poales > Cyperaceae > Eleocharis > Eleocharis quinqueflora. The sequence goes on from CAXKVX010001589.1 coordinate 6,576, forward strand.
CTTCTCTGAGCCAGATATAGATGATGATGAGTATGTTTTCTAACTTGGTTTTTCTATGTCTGAAACTGTGAAAGCATGCTTGAATTACTGGTTACTACACTTGAACTGTCAAATTGAAACAGATACTACACTTGAATTTGCTGTTTGAATGACTTTGCTTGATTTTTCTGTGTGTGAAAGCATGCTTGAAAATGTAGTGTTACTGGTTAGTGCTTGAATGACTTTGCTTGACTTTACTGATTTTTCTATGAGTTTGAGCTTGTGCTGTTGTGCTTTTGTTAGTTAATTTAGTTGTGCTTGTGCACTTGTTAGTTAAGTTGGTTGTGCTTGTGCACTTGTTAGTTAAGTTAGTTGTGCACAGTGTGCTTGTGCTTTTGTGGTACTGGTACCAGTGTACCAGTGTACCAGTATATGCCTTAATACACAGTTGAAGCCTGGATTGCTAGTTCTACTAGCAGGTCCTTGGCTCCTCAGATCTGAAGCAATGATCTGGATGATGACTCTTTCCATTTTGTTTTATTTTGAGTAACTTGGTTGAGTCATTGGCTGAGATTGGTATAGTTCTGTCTGACAGGAAGTTTCAGATTTGGGTTGAGCTTTAGGGCTAATGAGTCTATGTTGTAACTTGTATAATTCAGGGTTCAAAGGTGTATTAAGGCATTTGGCTAGTTTGAACTTAAGTTGTAAGTTGTATTTTGGTATTTCTGACAATGTAATTGAAGTGCATGTTGATCAGTGAATTTATATGTATTTCGTTTATTTACATGTTGTATTAATCAGTGCATTTATCAGTGAATTTCTATGTTATTTATATCTATTTTCCTTTATATTAATCAGTGAATTATCTTTCAAAAATTGCCTCAGTGCATTTTCTTTCAAAATTCAGTGTATTGTGCAACCTGCAGAAGGATCTAACGTTATATCGTTATTTCCGTTAAAAGCAAACGAAACGATAAACAAAACTCAGTTCTGTGTCGTTTGATAAACGATACAGCAAACGGCAAAACAATCTCTGTCGTTCGACTAAACAAAACGCTAACGACATAGGGTATTTCCGTTGCCACTAGCCACGTTAGCCATGTCTGATGTTACCCCACGGTCCCACCCCAAAAGCTACGGACAAGGGACTGATACTTTAAGCAGGAGACATTCAATAAACATTGAATAAATAATTATTCCAGTAATAATTACAAACATTTGGACAGATAATCAGCACTTCTAGACTCCAGCAGTCGTCACCTCATGCGTATGCATCACCCGATGGGATTTGGTTGGATTATTGAATTACTCACTAATTTCTAATAATTTAATAAATTATTAATTTTCTCTCTAAAGAAAGAGTATAATTTATTAATCTAATGATTCAAATCATGAATGCACAATTAAATGATGCATTCATGAGTATACATACTCCTCACCCCACTCGATGAATCCACATTTCTAAAATACTCCAAAAAAATGAGCAGCGGCCTCTCCGAATTTTCACCGTTGTTACAGCAATGTTATCATGTCCGTACAGTAATTGTTACAGTACCAACACACAAAAACTGTTCATTTCTATTTTGAAAATAACTGTTCATTCCTGAAAATACGGATTCTAGGAAATTTTTCTTACTTCAATTTGAGAAGAAAAAACAGAGATATCGAATTTATCATCAAATAAGGAGGAATTGTTCCTTCTGTAAATACTTTTTCTTTTAATAAGATTAATAGGCTCCGCCTACTGCTTAAAAAAAGAGGAATTCTTCCTATCAATCACACAAATTGATTAACGAGTAGTTCCAAAACAGAGGCAAAAAAGGAACATAAAACTCCTAAGAATTTCACAACGACTTGACAATAAAATCTTAAATCCCACTTCTTCTAAAAAAATCTTAAATCAAATCAATTTTCACTGTCCCAGACTCCCAGTAAGGAATTACATAAATTTGTCGTTAAACGAGAAGAGAGTGAAATCAAACGTACGACATTGTGGCGAGCGAGACCGAGTTGGCTGAGAGCAGATGCGAGCAAGAGGCAACGATCTCTGGTCTGGCGCCACGTGTAGCTCGTGCGGCCGTAAACGACAGCTGTACGATCTGCGTACACCAAGGAACAACGCTCGATGAAGCTGATCGGGGTGAGAGGGGAATAGTTTGCATCGGAAATCACTGCACCCTCCATTTCCAAATCCAAAATCGAAGGAGATGTCAAATTGGAGAGACGGGAGAGGGTGAGAAAGAGAGGCGTTACAAATTCAGTGAATGAATTCATATCCAAATTCGGAACGTCCTTTTAACCTTTCCGGCTGGCTAAGCCGGAATCCACATCCGCTACAGTAATATGAAGTAATAAAGTACTTTAAAAAGAGATCTGAACCATTTATTAATTCTCGAGATTCGAACATATTAATCTCAAAATTTAATTAACGATGTAGATTCTGTACAGCACTTATAGTACTGTTACTGTAGCATATGGATTCGGATGAGTCGCTAAAAGATAAAGTTCTCAATTGACACTGCATACTGCAGAGTGTGTTGGATATTATGTTGGCTGGACAGGGTGTACAAAATATTATGTAGACTGTGTTATTTGAAGTTACAGAAAAAAATAATAATAGAATTAAATATGGGGATGAATGCTGAGGTAATGATTTTTTTCATGATACTTTTCTGTTTAGAAAATGTGAAAATAAACTACTATTAAATAATGCATTACCTATTTTGAATGTTTTAGGGATGTTGATAAGTTTCTTATTTAGAAATTTTGCTCAAGAGTTTCTTATTTAGCAACTATGATTTAGAGTTTATAAACTATGACATGGCTTAATCATTGGTTAACATTGATCGGTTTCTCATAATATTGGTAATATTTGCTGACGTGGCAATTCAGAAACTCTAATTTTTCAGTTTTAGAGATGGAGAGTTTAGAAACTAAAGAAAAATTAAATTTCTAAAATTGATGTGGCAATAATTTAGAAATTTCAAAAAATTTAGAAATGAAGATGCTCTAACATATTTGATGTTTGTATTTCGAATGCCTCAAGTAGGCGCGCAGCGTTTACCCGTTAGGCACTTAGGCTCCTAAATTGCATCAGTAAAAAAGGAATGAGATCTTCCGACGCGCAACAAAAATATTGTGCGTGCTGCGCAACAAATTTCAACATTTGATTTGCATCGAGATTCGTGCGAGCTAAATTTTATAATATCAGATTTCCTGAATCAAATCTGAGCCGTTCGTAACCTACAACGCAGAAAATCTAAACCGCTTGCGCGGCAGAAGATTTGCTTCCCAGTAAAAAAAGGCGGACGTTGATGACTGTTTTTAGCGCCGTACAAAGGAAAATTTATACCGATGAATAATTAACATGGTCTAGTTAGTAATAAAAATGTAAGAACTTCCATATTCACAATCCAATCAGAGAGGACAAAAGGTATAAAGTGGCCATTCTTCGTGGAAATAAAATATTTTCCCGTGCATGAAGTTCATGTGTGAGGTTTTTGACTGTAAGATTGCTTTGAGATCCGTGCAGCCTCGATCAAAGTGCAGTTCTGTGATTGTAGGCCACCCAGGATAAAGATTTGGACTTTTCTTCGTGAGTATTATTGCGGGGAAAATTATACGCAGAATTTCATATAAAGATCTCTAAAATTTCAATATTACATATTTAGTCACTAAAATTTCATAATTATATATTTAGCCATTTAAAACAGAAAATATTTCATACAAAGGCTTCTAAAAGTTCAATATTACATATTTATCCACTCAAATTTCATAATTACATATTTATTCAAGTAAAACACAAAATGTTTTATTATTGTCCAGCATAACTACAAATTAATAAATTTAATGTAAATTAACAATTAAATGGTAATTACCACTCTAAAACACTAAATGAGGTAGGAAATTGAAAACGGGTTGGGCCAGGTTGGATCGGGTCAAATTCGCCCGAGTCAACGGGTTGGCCGGGCCACGAGTTTGTCGGACCATGTTTGGGAAGAAGGGTATAATCGTTAGCTTCTTTATTTCACACCGCTTCTCCTCTCCTCTATTTAGGTATTTGACAAAATTCGTATGTGTTTGACCCGGCCCGAAAACTCCGAGATCGCGATCTGGCCCGGCCCGACCGGAGGCAAACTCGTGCGAACTTGTCCAAAAAACTCTAGAGTCGAAGACGGGTAGTGACCATCCTTTTTGGAAAAAACCAGTGTTAAAACTCGTGCGGACACTCTAAAACACTAATAGAGGTAGGGAAATGAAAACGTGTCGGGCTGTGTCAGGCCTAACTTGCCCGAGTTGACGAGTTGGCCGAGGTGACGAGTTTGCGGGTCAATTTTAACACAAGTTTTTTCCAAGAAGTATGGTCGTTATCCGTCTTCGACCCTCGCTTTTTTTACGGGTCCGCACGGGTTTGCCTCGGGTCGGGCCGTCGGGTCGCGGCCTTAGGGTTCAGGCCGGGTCGAGTTTGAATTTAGGAGATTTCAGTGGCTAAATATGTAATATTGAAGTTTTAGAGGCCTTTATATGAAACGTGTTGTGTTTTAAATGGATAAATATATAATTATGAGATTTCAGTGGCTAAATATGTAATATTGAAGTTTTAGAGGCCTTTATATGAAATTCTGCCAAAATTATAAAGGGTAAATTTTTTTTTCAACAAATAGCATTAATGACATTCTAAATTTTATAGAAGGACAGTTACTTAAGTATTACTTGCGTCTCTAAATAGATTTTCTTTTTTTATTTTCATGCACTTTTGCATTATTTTTGCCATTGTGGGGCTCAATTACTTAGGAACATAAATATTACTTGTGTTTCTAATTGCAGTTATTAAAAAGCTTCACCCATGTAAATTTCTGTAGAGAATTATATAATAACACTAATATTAATAAAATTATTAATAATGATTAAAAACAAAAAGTATAATAATATTAATAATACTTAGAAGTATAAAAATTAAATATATTAATTCTAATAATTGTTATAATTAATATTATGAATAAAAGTAGTAATAATATTAGTAATACTAAGAAGTTTAAATAATAAATATAATAATTATTATTATTAGTATGAATAAAATTAGTAAAAATATTTTAATAGCAATCATGATGTAATAATAATTATTCTTATTATTATAATAATAATAATAATAATATTGTTATTATTAATAAAATTATTAATATTGATTAAAAACAAAAAGTAGTAATAATATTAATAATACTTAGAAGTTTAAAAATTAAATAAAATAATAGTAACAATAATTATTATTGATATTATTAATAAAAATAGTAATAATATTGATAATACTTAGAAGCTTCTCTTGTAGTGGAAAAAGCAAGGAGGAGCTAATATATGGAGAAGAAGAGAGGCAGAGAAGAGGAGGAGTTTGATGGGAGATATTATGTTAGGGGCGCAAGTGAAAATATTTTGGGGAGAAGATTTTGGAAGATACGGTTAGGGCAGAAGTATCGCAAATTCGAGGTGTAAGTAATACTTTTGCCCCTATGTGTCCCACTGCAGTGTGGAATCGTAAATTGATAAACCTAGAGGGGGTGAATAGGTTTCTATTCGATTTTTAGGTTTCTTTTACTATAATGCACAATTTAATTTCAAATGGCAATACCAATATTCACTAGTCAAGCAATTCAATTACTGCAATTTCTCAATCAATATAATAAATCTGAAATTAAAGTAGAGAGAGTTGAGAATAAGCAAACAAAATGAAGCACGCTCGACACCAATATCCACTAGTCAGCTCCATTGTTGTCACAACAGAGGTCCACAGGTCTTTGAACACTGTGAACCACTCCTAGTTTGCTAAGGAACTTCTTGATCCAGAACCCTTCTTTTGCTACTTCGGATGCGGCTATGTACTCAGCTTCGGTGGTTGAGTCTGTTGTAATCTCTTGCTTTGAGCTCTTCCAGCTCACAACCTCTCCGTTGAGTATGAACACGTATCCGGACTGTCATCTCGATCAGTTTGGAAACTTGCATCAGTGTAATCATTTATCACGAGCTCGGTGTCACCACCATAGACGAGAAACATATCCTTAGTTCTTCTTAAGTACTTAAGGATAATCTTTGCAGCATTACAGTGCTCCATGTATGGATTAGCCTGATATCTACTCGTCACACTTAAAGCGTATGAGACATCATGGCGAGTGCACAACATAGCGTACGTGATAGAGCCTATAGCCGAAGCGTATGGCACTATACTAATTATGCTTCGCTCATCAGTTGACGAAGGACACTGAGTCTTGCTAAGTTACGCACCATGATTCATTGGCAGGAATCATTTCTTAGAATCATGCATGCTAAACTTATTTAGCACTTTGTCAATGTACGTGCTTTTACTTAATACTATAAGTCTTTTCAATCTATCACGATAGATCTTTATGCCTATGCCTAGTATATAGACAGTCTCGCCTAAGTCCTTCATCGAGAAAACTTTCTTTAATGAAGACTTAACTTGTTGCAACATAGGATTATCATTTCCTCTTAAGAGTGTGTCATCTACATATAAGATTAAAAAAACGATTACACTCCCACTGGTCTTTCTATATACACATGGTTCTTCTTCGCATCTGACGAAGTCAAACTTTGTGACTTCTTCGTCAAACCGAAGATTCCAACTCTGTGATGCCTGCTTCAATCCATAAATAGATTTAAGAAGCTTGTATACCTTTCTAGCATTTTTGGATCCTCAAAACCCACAGGCTGTGTCATGTACACATCATCTTCTAAATTTCCATTTAAGAAGACGGTTTTGACATCCATTTGCCATATTTCATAATCATGAAATGCGACAATTGCTAGGAGTATCTGAATTGACTTAAACATAGCTATCGGCAAAAAGTTTCATCATAATCAACTCCTTGAATTTGTTTGAAATCTTTCGCTACCAGCCGTGCTTTGTATACAGTCATCTTACCATCCATGTCTATTCTTCTTTTAAAAATCCATTTGTTAGCTATGGGTTTCATCCCATCAAATGGTACAACTAGGTTCCACACCGTGTTGTCATACATGGACTGTATTTCGGATCTCATGGCCTCTAGCCATTTATCAGAGTCAGGCTTATCCATTGCTTTCGCATAGGTCATAGGATCCTCAATATCAAATATTGAGATCTCGTGCAGTCCCAAGTACCTCTTGGGCGCTTGGACTGTCCTTGTAGACCTACGTAGCACTTGACCTTCGGGTTGTTGAACTTGATCTACAACTATTTGCGGGTCTAGTTCTACTTCAACTTGCGTCGAAGTACTTGAGCTCGGAACTAGAACCTCAACCACAACTACTTATGGATTTGATTCTTCCAAATGCTCTTCAACCGAAGTATCAAGTGGTGGGTTAATCTGATCTGGTTCATATATTATATTGTGTGATATATCTCGAATTTCTTCAAGTATTATATTACTCTCACTACTTCCTTTTGCGAGAAACTGTTTCTCCAAAAATATACCAACACGAGCAACAACTATTTTATTCTCGGACTGGTGATAGAAGTAATATCCTTTTGTTTCCTTAGGATACCCTACGAAAAAGCATTTGTCAAACTTGGGATCAAGTTCGCCAAACGTCGGACGTTTGACAAATACTTCGCAACCCCATATTTTAAGATAAGACATATTTGGGGGTTTTCCCAAACCATAACTCATATGGAGTCTTTTCAACTGACTTAGACGGAACCATGTTTATTATTCGTGCGGCAGTTTCTAGTGCGTGCTCTCGAAATGATTTTGGAAGAGCGGCGTTACTCATCATGGATCGAACCATGTCTAACAGAGTTTGATTCCTTCTCTCAGAGACACCATTCCATTGTGGTGTCCTCGAAGGCGTGAATTGTGAGACTATTCCATATTCTTTTAAGTACGTAATAACTCAAAACTCAAGTACTCGCCTCCACGATCAAATCGTCAGGCCTTAATACTCTTGTTTAATTGATTTTCTACTTCAGCCTTGAATTCCTTGAACTTTTCAAAGGATTCATACTTATGTCTCATCAAGTAAACATAACCATATCTACTGTAATCATCAGTAAACGTGATAAAGTAAGAATAACCATTTCTTGTACAAATACTCATAGGTCCACATACATCAGTATGTACAAGTGCTAGTAAGTCACTTGCCCTTTCGCTCTTTTTGGAGAAAGGCGCTTTGTTCATTTTTCCACGTAAGCAAGATTCGCGCGTGTTAATTAATTCAAGATCAAAATTTCCAAGAATTTCATCTTTATGCAACTTCTTGATGTGTTTCTCGTTTATATGACCAAGGCGACAATGTCACATGTAAGTTGTGCTTTCATGAGATGCTTTGAGTCATTTGTTAGTTATGTTAAACACGAGTTTTTTCATTTCCAATATATACAGACCATTCATCATATAAGAGGATCCATAATATAATTCATCTTTATATATTGATCAACTATTGTTCTTTATTACAAAAGAGAACCCATTCGTCTCTAAACATGAGATCGAAATGATATTCTTGGAAATGCTAGGAACAAAATAAACATTTTCTAGTTCCATTACAAGCCCGCTAGGCAAATACAACTCTATACTTCCAACTGTACGGCTGCAACCTTTGCTCCATTTCCAACTTGGAGTTGTACTTCCTTGTTACGTAATTTCCTTCTATTCTTTAGTGCCTGCACATTCGAACAAATATGAGCACATGATCTAGTATCTAATACCCAATCATTAATAGAGGTAGTAACGTTAATTTCAATAACAAACATACCTGAGGATGAAGGTTTGGAACCATTTCCAGACTTCATGTCCGCCAGATACTTTGGGCAGTTTCTTTTCCAATGACCATTTACTTTGCAGTAAAAGCAGTCAGAGGCAGCAGATACCTTTACCTTGGGAGGATTGGGTTTAGCAATTTGTTTCCCTTTGCCATTGTACTTAGAAGCCACTTTCTTTGAGACCTTCTTTATTTTTCTCTCACCAGTTCGGATCATGAGGACAGAAGAATTCTTCTTTATGTCATCATCTGCAATCCTGAGAATTCCTTGCAGCTCTTGCAGACTCTTCTCCATCCCCAGCATGTGGTAGTTCATGTTGAACCCCGAAAAGCTGGGAGGGAGCAAGTGCAAGATAACGTTTGTAGCAAACTCTTTGCTCAACGGGGCGTTTAGCTTCTCCAGCTGCTCAATATCGCTCGTCATATGGAGCATGTAAGTGCCGACAGAGTCGCCTTCAGTCAGCTTGTGACTTAATAGAGATTTGGTCACTTTAAATTTCTTAGCACGTGCTTTCTTTTGAAACATGTTCTTGAGCTGTTCGCACATCTCATAGGTCTTGGTGTCCATGAATCAGCGCTATAATTCAGGACCCATAATACCTACAAGGAGACTTTGTACATCAAGTTTATCATCCTTGTGCTTGGTGTACAAAGCGACCTCATCTGCTTTGCCTTCCTTAAGCTCAGCAGGGATTGGTGAGTTTAGGACATATTCTTTCTTCTCTCATCTTAATACAATAGTGACGGCACGAAACCAATCAGTGAAATTGGATTCGTCCACTTTTAGTATTTGCTTATCGAGCAGGAAACGCGGAGAGAATGACGATTCTTTACCCATATTTCTACAACGTTAAAAGTAAAAAATTTAGCTTTGTTCATGTAATGTTCTATTCAAATAATAAAACTCCCACTGCAAATTTGTTCTATTCCCTTTTGTAGTAAGACCAAGATCCCTATTTTCACAAATATACAAGCTAGCTATTACGCATAACTCGACCATTAGTTATTTTAGGTAAGTAATCTTGCTAATCATACCTTGCTTTGTGATTCTTGGTTCGTTAAAATATCACATGTTTTTAACGAAGACTTTGCCCCAAGCCCAAAACTTTTTTGAAAATCATTGATAAGCAACCTCACTCTATTTGGTTTGTTATGTCTTACATAACTCTTGACCACCAAAGGTAAAAGGCGATGCCTACTGAGTAGAGAACTGTCAACCAATGAACAATAGTGTGAGAATGATGAAGTATGAAGGACATACTACTTAATTCGTGTGGGTTTGTATTTTTACTAAACAATGCAAGCATTCTTTAAAAGAGGTATGTCAGATAAACAACCGAGGGTATCCACCTCTAATTTATCTTTGGCATCAGAACCTCTTTCACAAGCTTACGTTTGTTTTTATGCTTAACGATGCAAGCATTATATAAAAGAGGTATGTCAAATAAACAACCGAGGGTATCCACCTCCAGATTATCTTTGGCATTAGAACCTCTTTCACAAGCTTACGTTTGTTAAGCAGTCAGTTCTCTAAACTAACTGTAAGACATTCTTACGGATATGTGAAAGTCGTCTGCCAGAAAGATTACCGTGAGTTCCTTCACAAATCTATCTTTGACATCACGCTCTTTCACGTTTCCTTGAAAGTGATAAATCTTATTTATACATTTCATATCAATTCAGTAAATCTCAATTTATCATATATATTGAATCTTGATCCGGTATATTATTTATCAGTTTCTAATTCTTTATTTTGCAGCAATGCTCAGTTCTCATTTATAATGTTAAAAACACATAAATAATTTATATGGTTTTTCCAAACAGATATTTTTTCCGATCCATAAAGCAATTAGGTAACGTGACAAAGTTTCCATTTGGGTCTGATGTCGTATTATGGAAAGAGGATCCCAGGAAAGATCAGGGTCACCGATGACTACTTTAAATCTAATATTTTCTAGACAGAACCTTCTTTCTCATCGTACGCGCAACAGCTCTTACTTTAGGTACTTCATTGCTTCCTCACACTCCTCTATTAACTTTACTTATCCAAAAGTTTTCGAAATGCGAAAGAGTTACATTTTGCCATTTCAAAAACATTTCAGTAATTTGGTAATGTGACAAAGTCCCCATTCGGGCCTGCTGATCAGAACACGTAAAAGAAGTTAGTCGAAAGAGTCCTAAGACACATTTTATGACGTAACATTTATCTCTTACGGGTGGAGATTAACAGCTCTTACTTTGGTACTTTATTGCTTCATCACATTCTTAGATATATACTCAAACGCTGTTGAAAGTGTTTCAAAACGAAAACTTAAAGAAAGCATAAAGAAATTTTTTAATTCTAACTTATGCCAAGTATTTAACGAGTTATGTCAGATAAACTACCGAGGGTGTCCACCCCCCGTTTATCTTTGGCATCAAAACCGATTTAATCCTTTTACAGATCTACTCCATAATTGATTTCTAAAATATTAATCTACTTACAAATTAAATAGATTAATATAACATTTATACCATGATCCAAATTTGAATTGGATTGCAGCACACTCGAAATACCGAATCTGAGAAGCTCTTCTCTTCGGAGTATCAGACGTCTGATACCTCTATTTGTAATCCACCAGGACTAACCAAAGAGCAATTTATTTCTTCTGCCAGAAATACTATAAACCGCAGAATTCTGCAAAAACACTATTCACCGAGATAAGGACTAAATAAATATATTCATGACTCACAGTTATTCAAATATGAAATACCGCTCCTTTCGCAAAAATACTATTTTTCGAATCCCGTAAACAATCGTAATCGAGATAGAGAGAAAAATATATTTATCGATTCAATCCTGAGTTAACAGATATGAAACAATTTTTGATGTGTTTTTCTCTCTCCTCATTCCCCTCTATTTATAGGAAAATAAGGAGGTTGGCGGATTACCGAAATACCCTTAAAAAAGTGAAAAGACCAAAATGCCCCTTAAAGGGTCGGTTGGGACAAAAATATCCAAAATTAATTTTTCCACATCACTTGCTTGCCGACCTCTTTTTTCTTTTTTTTAAATTTTTTATTTTTAATTAAGATTTTAAATTTTAATTAAGGTTTTAATTTAATAACGATTTTCATCCCAAATTCAAAACCATAATTAATATTTAAAATCTAAATTAAATATATATAAATATAATTGTTTTCAACAATTATATTTCTGAGGGTTCGGTATCGGTTTGGTTTCAGCATGGTTTTATACAACGTATCGAATACGTTTATAAATTCAACCGTTGTTTTTGCTTGTCATCTTATATGACATATATAATATAATCATATCACATATAATTAATTATAACCATCTTAATATTAATTATAACCAATTTATAATTAATCAATAAAATTCTCTGATTAGCTCCCATGCGGTGTGACCCAATAGGATCTGTGTTATGTTGGTAAATAGAATTAAAATCATTTTAACTTCTATAATCATATGAGGCATCTGACATCTGCACTATGATCATCAAATTACACAGATGATGTTGTACTGTATAATACCACGATCCTCTTAAACTATTTTAGTCGTGTAAATTCTTTTGTCTCACAGTATCAGATCAGTTTCATGGTAGGTGTGTGTCATCCTTGCAAACTCAATCTTTTCTCGATCTTGAGCAGATTCATCAAATATAATTACTCTTGTAATTATACTGCTTGCAGATAATCCTACTCTATCAAGAGCCCAGTGATACTGTAACTCATATATATATACGAGGACCAATAGTACTTTTGGTAAACCATCACTACCTCAACTAAATTATGTATACCGAAAAGCTACCGTTATGACTGCGTTTTACCGACAGCATTAGATAACAATCACACATACACATCTCTTAGTAGGAAAGATGAATACTTCATACTTTAGAACTTAACACTGAATGAAAACATTAATGACACATACACAATTTCATTTAATGTTTCACTCGAGATCTGTCAAATACCATGTCTTGGAACATGTATTTATGTGATTAAAACGACATCTCATATCTATGGTCTGTAAAACTTAACCATATTTTAATCCACATTCTAACCTTATAACGGTAAGTTAGTGTTCGGTTACGAACAATTCAAAATCCGTCAATTGGCCTAAGCAGCGAAAAGACCGTAAAACAAAAAATTTACGTCTAACTTAAGCCAAGGATTAAACGAGGTATGTCAGATAAACTACCGAGGGTATCCACCTCCCGTTTATCTCTGACATCAAAACCCTATTTAATCTCTACATAGATCTACTTCTTAACTGAATTCTAAAACTTTAATCTACTTACAAATTAAATAGATTAATATAACATTAATACCTTAATCCAAATTCAAATTGAATCGCAGAAGACTCGAAAGGCCGAATCTGAGACGCTCTTCTCGTCGGAGTATCAGACGTTTGATACCTCTATCGGATGTCCACCAGGACGACCAGAGAGCGACTTATTTCTTCTGCCAGAAATACTATAAATCGCGATATCTCGCAAAAACACTATTCATCGTGATACGGACTAAATAAAATATCTTTGTGACTCGCAGTAATTTGAATATGAAATACCGCTTCTTGCACAAAAATATTATTTTCCGAATCCCGTAAACAACCTTATACGAGAAAAAGAGAAAGTATATTTATCTATTCGATCCTGATTTAACATATACGATTCGATTTTGGTGCATCTTTCTCTCTCCCCCTACCCCTCTATTTATAGCAAAAAATGAGGAGGTGGTCATTTTACCAAAAAACCCTTGAAAAAAGCAAAATTATGTTTTTGCCCTTGTGAGGTCGACAAGGATACAAAATATCCGAAATTGTGAAATGACCAAAATAGCTATTGCCGACCTCCAAGATATATATATATATATATAGAGTTGTGCTAAAATACTTTATAAAGCACCAACATTCATATACTTTAGGCTCATATCTCGAGATACAAAGTGCAAACAGTCGATCAAGACCGTTAAAAATGTGCTCCATACTAACATCAATCTGGAGACCAAAATTTTATATTTTTTGAAATTTTTTTACTATTTTTTCGGATGGGTGTAAAGTTGGTTAATTTGGAGGTCTGTAAATCGTTAGATTAACGAATTTTCCACCTATCCGATAAAATATTAAAAAAATTCCAAAAAATATAAAATTTGGTCTCTAAATAGATGTTAATATGGAGAACATTTTCAACAGTCTTGATCGGCCGTTTTCACTTTGATCTCGAGAAACTAGTCTAAAGTATATGAATATTGATGCTTTATAAAGTATTTTAGCACAACTCATATATATATATATATATATTTATTTATTTTTAATTAAGATTTTAATTAATTTTTAATTAAGGTTTTAATTTGATAATGACTTTCATTCAAAATTCAAAACCATAATCAATAATTAAAATCTAAATTAAATATATATAAATATTGGGACTTAAAGAAAAATTCGTAGTTCGTAGTCCGTTCGAGTTCGATTCGAGAAAAGTTCAAAATTAGTTCGTTCGATTTCAGTTCGAAATTAATTTCAAATCGAATCAAACTAATTCGAAATGATTTTGAATCAAACTCAAACTAGGGCCGGTTCGTTCGAAACTGTTCGTGAACTAAAATTGTTCTAATCTTGAGAGATCTAAACCGTCAGATGATATCGAGACTATTAATATATATGTAGTATGTGCTACGAGTTCGTTTGAATTAGTATCAAATCAAACTCAAACTCGACACAGTCCGTTCGAATGTGGTTCGCATTGTATAGTTCGAATGTTATTAATATATTTTCTCCTTTTTTCAACTATATTATTTATTTCACCATCATCTTCATTTTCATTACAGATAATTAGTTCATCCATCTTTATTGCCAGCATCACCATCTTCATTCAGATACTCTCTAGTTAGGTCACATGCATTTTATCCATTGTCAACATTCTACTATTCACTCTCTTCAATTAGATAATACTCCTCATCTTTGTCATCTCCTTTTGCTACTTTCCGGTTGAGTAGCAAAAAACTCTGTAGTTCGTAATTAGTTCGAGTTCGATTCGAATCAGTATCAAATCAAACTCAAACTTCACATAGTTCGTTCGAAACTTGTTCTATTTCAAATCAAACTAGTTCGAAATTGATTTTAAATCAAACTCAAACACAAGATAGTTCGTTCGAGTTCGATTCGTTTGCAGTCCTATTAAATATACATAAACATATAATTGTTCTCAACAATTATATTTCTCAGGGTTTGGTATTGGTTTGGTTGCGGTATGACTTTATGCAACGTATCGTATATGTTTATAATTCAACCGTTGTTTTTGCTTGTCATCTTATATGACATATATAATTTAATCATATCATATATAATTAATTATAACCATCTTAATATTAACTATAACCTATTTATAATTAATCATTAAGATTCTCAGATTAGCGCTTATACGGTGTGACCCAATAGGATCTGTGTTATGTTGGTAAATAGAATTAAAACCATTTTAACTTCTATAATCATAGGAGACATCTGACATCTGCGCTATGACCATCCAATTACACAGATGATGTTGTACTTATGCAATATCACGATCCACTAAACATTTTAGTCATGTTAATTCTTTCGTCTCACAGTATCAGATTAGTTTCAAGGCAGGTGTGTGTCATCCTTGCAAACTTAATCTTCTCTCGATCTTGAGCAGACTTATCAAATATTATTACTCTTATAATTATACTACATGCAGATAATCTGACTCTATATAGGGGCCCAGTGATACTGTAACTCATATATAGATACGAGGAACAATAGTAATTTCGGTAAACCATCACTACCTCAACTAAATTATGTATACCGAAAAGCTACCGTTATGACTGCGTTTTACCGACAGCATTAGATAACAATCACACATACACATCTCTTAGTAGGAAAGATGAATACTTCATACTTTATAACTTAACACTGAATGAAAACATTAATGACACGTACACAATTCCATTTAATGTTTCATTTGAGGTCTGTCAAATACCATGTTCTTGTAACATGTATTCATGTGATTAAAACGACATCTCATGTCTATGGTCCGTAAAACTTGACCATTTTTTAATTCACATTCTAACCTTGTAATGGTAAGTTAGTGTTACTTCTAATTACCTTGGTTAAAGACTTTTAAGAATATATATCATCTATATTATGAAGTTTCACAATTTCAGTTATTGACTCTAGTCAGATAAATGAATGATTCATAAATTCAATAATACTCAAGGTAACAAAATGACAATTTATTAACCACTCAATTCATGAACAAAGCTTTATGATAATTTATCGTATTATTAACTTCTAGATTATTACAAACTAACAGTTAGTGTTCCTGCTAATTACCTTGGTTAAAGACTTTTAAGAGTATATATCATATATATTATGAAGTTTCACAATTTCAGTTATTGACTCTAGTCAGATAAAGCAATGATCCATAAATTCAATAATACTCAAGGCAACAAAATGACAATTTATTAATCACTCAATTCATGAACAAAGCTTTATGATGATTTATCATATTATTGACTTCTAGATTATTACAAACTAACACTTATTTGATTTGACAATTTGCATAACAAATCAGTATTAATCTTGCACAATTGAGTTTTGGTGAGTTGCAGATTTAAATAGGTACATTTGATCGCAAAGGCCTCCAATAGCATGTATAAGTCGAGATGAGCACAATGACATAAGTGGCAAGCAAAATAGAGTATCACAGAGACTCTCGTTATAGTAACACAAGCCAACCCGTCACAACGGGTCTCTAAGGCATTAGAACGGGTTCCTGGGAGAAGCAGTCTCAAGGCAGTGTTGAAGAAGGATTTGAATGAAGATTGCGTTACAGTAACTCATTGCACACCCGTAACAACGGGTAATTCACCCGTCGCAACAGGTTTCTGAAGATATGGGCCCAGAAGTCAGTCAGAGATGCAGACAAGGGCATTTCTGGAAATGTGCTAACATGTTACAACACGTTCCATAATGTGTTGCAAGTTTTCTGTAACGAAAGCAGTCCTAATTTAAGATTTCAAGACTCAAGATGTGCTCTATCTATATAAACTTGGTAATAGCATCCCAACAGACAAAAACAGCTATCCCCCAAGTTTACAAGCATAATAAGAGGACTTGAAAGAACACCAAAGCCTTCTCTTCAAGCATCCACACCTGAGAGAGTGTTTAGGATAACTAGCTATTGTCTAATTGTCGATTCGTGATAACTTTCGTTTGTATTTTGGTTTGGTGATCTATGTTGTGTTGTCAAGTAGATCATCATTGTCTTGAGTTATGTTGTCAATCAAGACCGTTATTTTGCAAGCTTGGTGTTACCCCCTTACAAAGATTTGGAGTCTTTTGAATAGGATCCCTTTTTTGTAAACGTTTGTGATTTAGTGAATCAGTCCCGGAGCGGTTTTTGGATCCGGAGGTCCCGTGGTGTATGTCTAATCTGTTTTGTAGACTGAACCACATTACATCGCGTGTCTCTTTGCTCTTTTACTCTTACTCCTTACTACATTTGCATTGTTTACTTAAAGTGCACCGAATTCAGAATTGCTAGGTAATTAATATCTAAAAGTATAAATTATTATTACCAAAGAACGCTTTTGCATCATACCTTATTTGTAGACCTTTAGAAATAACAGTCAAGTTGTAACTCGAGCTATAGCTCGCCTTCAACTCGCTTTTAGCTCGTTCAACTCGAAATTATAACTCGTTTTTAGAATTTGTACAAGTTGTAATTGTGTTTGCGTAGAGTGAGAATTGGAAATTAGATATTTATAGTTAGGTTTAGTGAATTAGAAATCACGATTGTGATTTATCCTATATTAATCGTAGGGTCCATGTCAACTCGTTAAAAAATTAAGTTGTAACAAGTCGAGCTAAGTCAAGTTCGAGCTCGACTCGATAACTAAATGAGATGGTCAGTTCGTCTCGTTAACAACTCGAACTAGTAACAAACGAATTGATAATGAGATTTTGACAAATAAAAAATAGACGAACCACGCGTTACGAATATTCCTTACACCCCAAACAGGAAAGGCTTGAGCATTAACAATCACTGTTATTATTATTTAGTGATATAAAAATCTTATTTCAGAAAAGAATAAGTATAACACGTACATAATGTCATAATGAAATCCCGCCTATGTAAAATAAAAAAAAATCATTCCCAAACATCTCCAGTGCTCCAGTGCTCCGAAAAGAGTTCGCTTTCCCTCTCCGTCACCGTCTCCGTCTCCGTCTCCAGGTTCCACCCGCTGATCCGCGCCTTATCAATGGCGAAAAGTGCCTTAACGAACCAGCAACACGTGCCGCCGGAGGTGACGCACGTGATAGAGCAGCTTGAGAGGCATTGCCTGGCGCCGGATGGTTCTCTCCTCTCTAAATCAGCCTACGACGATCTCCAACAGGTAACTCCACCACTTCAGTTCTAGAATTCTTCTTAAGATCAGATACTGCAATAGATTTCGAGCTTAATTTGCTATTACGCTAATTTTTGGGCGAACTGGTAGGAGCCGCGCAGTTTCTGAGGCAGATCCAGAAGATTTTTTAATTCTTGTGGTTCAATATAGTGAAATTTGAAGTTATCACTACTCGTACGGGAATTGACATGAACACTGAACAATGTGCTAAATTCCATGTAATTGTATAATCACTTGCTCAGATGTTATCTGAGTTCATTAAATTATTTCAATACATCATAAATCACCAGCGTATACTTTACAATCTACAATAGGAAACAGAAACTAGGCATTCTTTCCTTTAAGGAATGTGTTGATATCCTCAGACATGTTAATTGACTTCACATCATATTTTTGTGTAGGCCAAAGAGGAGATGCTGAAGGAGAGAAAGCACTACTTGGAGGCCATGGTGGTTTATCTTTTCTCTTTTCATTTTTCTGTGACAGGTCTCATGCCAGTGCAATAATGGGGTGGGCAGTCAGTTACTTTTTAATGTGATTTTCTGGAGCTTCTTTGTTATGTACTGCAAACCAGATGAACGAACCACTGTGATCCCTCTAAACCCTATACATTAAAACCAAAGAAAACCTGTATATTAAATCAAAGCCCTTAAAAACTGATCGAATTTTGTCATTCATCTCGATCTCTAACTTAATGTACCATATTATGTGTTGTCATGGTTTTGACTATGTTGATTCCCCCTATTATTATATCCCAGGCAATATACTCTGAAGCAATAGCGATGGTGGAAGAATACCAACATGCTGTATCAGCTTCAGCAGGAGTTGGTAGTGGATTCAGTTCTTTAAAAGATGCTACTGGTTTATACGCACATCTCAAGTTGAAATGCGCCCCTCGGGTTCTCCCTCTCTCTCTCTCTCTCTCTCTACTTATGCGGAAACTCTTTTTGCTCCCTGCAATATCCAATAAATCTGAGAAACTTATTCTTTGGAAAAAAATGAATAATTGCAGTTTGGTTCCACTGAACCTAAATGAACTGTCCCTTTTGCCACTAAACCACACTTGAATCTTCTTACAACCTAGTTCAGCCGATAATTACACTCCGAGTGTACAGGTATCCCAATTTAATAATATAGAAAGAAACCCCAATTTAATCCCCTTAGCTTTTTGCCTCAATATACCCTAACTTGCTCAATGAAGAGCTTAGTGAGCAAATAAAATACTGGTTCCATTTTGCAAAAGCAGATACATTCAGTACGGAGCAGTCAAATACTAAGATAGTGTTTCTGGCAATTTAAAAAATTGAACTAGATAGTGTTAAAACTGATATTGCGTAGTTGTCGCTGTAGTGATGGCGCACATTTGAAACATTAGTTTAAGTGGATTTTTGATACATGCTGTTGCACGAAAAAATATAGGTGCAAAACTGAACCTGCCAAAACCTCTCTCTCTTTCTAGGTGTATGAGTCTCTGGAGCACCACCTAGCTGTTGCTGAGGCAGCCCAAAGGCTGAGACTCCCTCTCCTCTCTAAAACTGGTGAAATTCAAACTCAGGAGGAAGATTCTGAGAAACTGAGTTCAAGGAGTTCCTTTGACAGTACAACTCCTACAAGCATCTCTCCTGGCTCTACCACAAACTTTTATTCCAACACTACACTGAGCGTCACAAGCGCCTCTGGATCAATATCAGCTGTAAATAGTTACAACAATGCAGGATCTGATGTCTTGGCTGATCCTCCAATCGGTGGTGTAGCTGATAGGTTTTTAGGAATCACACCCGCATATCTTTATCAGACTCAGCAAGACGAACATATTTTGAGCGTGGTAGGCAGCATTTTATCATAGTGAATTATTGTGGTGAATTTGTGCCTAATGCATTCTGTTAAATTTTTTAAGTTTTCTTAGATCATCTTTGTTAAAATTTCAGAATTCAATTAGAGATTTTGGTACATTTATAGTAAGGATAACACTTATATTTGAGAGTTATTTACTTATTTTCATTGGTGCATGGTTTTATGTCATTTGTATAAATTAATCCATTTTGTAGGATATGCTAGAGTATCAGAGTCCTCTTGGCAGAGAGATTGAGGCACGTCTTAAGAACAAATGTGATATGCTGGCTGAAATTTTTGCATCTGAAACTATAGGTGAATTTTATTATTATGTATCTTTGTCTATGACTCTATGTTTAGCATTTCACATTAAAGTTGGCACTATTTTACTCAAATATGTGTTTTTTTGTTATCTTATGCAAAAAGATTCGTCATCAATAAGCCAGATTTCAAGTGCAAGGCTCTCTGAAAGGTAATGGTGTAAAGTTCAATGTTCCGCTGAAAATTGTATAATTTTGAGAGTGAAATCTCCTTAAATTATCTTACTTGTTTTAGGGTAAAAATGATAATCGAGGAGATAGATAAAGAGGACGCTGATTTACTTGATGACCTCTCTTCCATGGATAGGAAATTTAATGAACACTACAGTGTATGTTCAATTAACTAATTTTGAGTTTAGCTAATGCAGCTTGACCTGGTATTTTAGTATCAATAGGATCAAATGTTAAACCAAAGTAAGAACCAGCTGAATTGATGTCCATTCTATCCTAAATAGCCTCAATTAGCTCATTGAACTTGAATTCGTCTTGAATTTACTAAGAAAGAAGATGTAAATTTGAGAGAGGGCCAGGGTTGGTGAAACAGCTGCAGGTGTCACAATAGTTTGCATGCTAAATTGCTAATTATACATCAGAACCAAGCATGAGTTTGACCATATATACAAATGTAATATTTAAGTTTGTGTTCGTTATCTGATCATTCTTCTGCTTTTTCCCTTGTTTTGAACTATGAAGGTACTGGAACAAATACTTTCAGTGCTTATAAAGTTTGTGAAGGAACTTAAACTTCAACATCAGCATCAATATGTAAGATCTTATTCCATCCGTGTTTTTATTAGAATGTTTTTTTTCCATGAGTCAATGAATTATTATCATTTGCAACTTTTTATACAGGATGAATTAAAGAAAACCTGGCTTTGCAAGAGGTGTCAGACCATGAATGCCAAATTACGGTCTCTTTCTACTTCTGTGCTCGACTCCTACTAAAGTTGTTATGCTGATCAGTTTGTAATAGGCAATAGCTGTATTTCTTAGCACCAGATAGTTTTGCAGTTCTTATTTTTAGGTGCTGCTCTTGGTTCCTAAATTTGCAGGGTTTTGGAGCATCTTCTTTTACGAGACACTTACACCAAGGACTCCGTACCAGCCCTACATCGGATTCGGTACAATTTTTATTAGTTTATTTTGGGTCTGTACTAAAATGGCAAGTGGTTTTATTATCTGATTCACAAGTTGCCACATAATACAGAAAGTATCTTCTGGAAGCTACAGAGGAAGCATCAATTTCATACAACAAGGCAGTAAGTTTCTAGAATTGTCTATTTTGTTGCAAAATTTATGATTCAAATTTCAAATCATTAGTGGAAACTGAATAACATATTTTTACTCAGGTTACACATAAAGATAATATCATAACATGTATAAATTTTTCTTAGGTTACCCGATTGAGAGAGTATCAAGGTGTGGATCCCCATTTTGACAGCATTGCAAGGCAGTATCATGACATTGTCAAGGTCAGTCCAATATTTGATTTCTTTGTTGGCAGCAATATTCCCTCCCCAAAATGGAATTTTCTATTAACTTAAAAATCAAGTACTAGAGTACTAGAGGGTTTGATGTCTGCTTTAAGACAACCTCAATTCAGGTATACACATTTTTTTGTGGTCTAAATGGGCTAATCCAGTAAATTTTCTTTAATTGACACAAAATGCAGAAATTGGAGGGAATGAGATGGACAATAGATCAAGTTGAAATGGACTTGAAGCAACGTTCTCTTGATCATCAAAGCTGATTACTGCTTTAAAATTTCTATGTAGCTTTAATTTGATAGGCGCATCAAAATTATGTATTGATTTGTACGGAGTAAATTACTATTGTTATTGGTTTGTTAGTGTTATTGTTGTTATAATTTTCTCACTTCATCACTGTACATGCATTTTGGTGTGTGTGTGACAGTATCCTTTAGTTTATACTGTTTTGGGAAAGAAAAACTGGTATTTGTAATGAATATCGGGCCCAGCTCTCTCTATGACGGATCTTTAATATTAAAAAAAGTGTGCATGCAGTTTATAGGAATGAATTCCAGTTTGCATATTGCTGCTGACTAATAAACAGAAAAAAAGGACCAGCTAATTGTACCTTTCTTAAGAAAAAAAGAAAGAATAGCAAGCAATGAAGTAGACAAAATAACAAATAATGAAGAAGATGAAATATAGACCAGGGATCAATTTATTATCCTATCTGCATGAAGAAAGCTTCTAACTCTTTATCCAGCGTCATACCAGCTAACTCCAGTTCCTTCTTTAACTGCTTGCATTTCCAATATAGGCCTGAAAATGCATGACCCTTTATCAAATCCCTGTAAATATCATACGGAGGGCTAAACCCTGCCTCCTTCATTCTCATAAAGTACCTGATAGCTCTCTCCAAATCACTCAATGCGATACATAACCTAATCACAACCCGGTATGCTGGTAGATCAAGGAGGCAATTTAGCTTCTCTATCTCCCAAACCAGTGCCATGCCATCCCTATACCTCTGTTCAGAGTACCTACTGTGAATCACAGTGGTATACATTACGATAGTAGGGCCTTCGGTACTTTTCTCTTGATACCACTGAAAAAGCAGCTCCACTGTTTCAAACATTCCTAACTTGATACAGACTTTCATTACTGCAGTGCAATCTTCAGGACGCAAATCAAAATCATCTCTCTCCCCCAGCTCGCGGATCAAAGTTGCTGCAAGTTTATATCTGTCGGGGGTGTGACCAGCTGCATGTATCAGCTTTGCGTGAACTGAAGGATCCAGTTTTCTCTTTTTATCCTTTACTAATAACAAAATTTTCCTTGCCAAATGCAGTTTTCCCGCCTTAATTAATCCCTTGGTAATTGATTCCAGCACAGTTCGGCTTGCGGTGAGGATCCACTTATCCAATTGAGATTCAATTTTCAACTCATTAAACTGTGCCAGTACCTCAACGGCAGATGCCAGTGTGCGGTTATCAGGAAACAATGTAGGTCCATGTCTCGACCCCTCTGTCCTTTTCTGGGCCCAACAGATAGTTTGAAGCACTCGATGAGGGAGACCCATGTGACCCAATTCACGAATAGTCATAGAGAGAGACCCCTTGCGCAGAAATGGGGCCCACCGGTCAAGCACCACTGACACATCAGAATTAGAATCAAGAGCCGCAATTTCTCTTGCAATGGTTATGAGAACTTCAGGATTTTTGAACACCTGGTCCGTGAAGGAACTGCGCGGAGCAAGAATGTTTTTTGAGACAGATCGAACGTGGCGCTTTGGTGTTGGTATTTTGTCTATGGACGGGATCTTATGGGGCAACGGAAGGGGTAGGGCTCTTTCTCTTCTCTGTTTTGTGTATTTCTGCGGAGGTAAGGGTCTCTCAAAAAGACATGAAATTGTATCAAGTTCATCCTCAGTCCAACCTGAATCCGAATCAGCATTTCCTGTGATTTTATCTGACCCATCAGATAGGACATGGCACACATTGTGTCTGAACCGAGACAAATTCCCAATTGGAATGGGGCAAACCCAAATTGGAACGAACTTAGCTCTTTGGTTGCAGCTCCCTTGTACGCCTATTGGAGTGAAGGTGAAGGATGAAGTATACAGATTCATACAGGGATACAATTGCATACCTAACGGAAGCATTTTTATACTGACGGTTGAAAAAATGGTTGTGTTCCTTCTCAGGTGTAAATTAGCGAACAGTTGGTGTGCAAGTGTAGGTGGGAGAAAGGTAGGGATGAGAGAATACTAGCGATGAAGAGGCAAGAGGGTTTAGGGAGACTGGAGAGAGGCTTCTAAGCTAATTATTTTAATTTCTACAATAGTCGGAGGGATGACAATGGACCGTCGGGGGATGTGGGGGACCGGACCGGTGCAGAGAACCGGGTTCGGTCGAGCTTTTAGATTCGCTTGGATAATGGATAGTGGTCAGTGAGTTGGGTTGGGTCATTTCTGGACCGGCGCTCCATAATGGGTTCTTGAATTGGGTTGGGCCAATATCGGACCGGCCTCCCAAAGTGGGTTCGTGAATTGGGTTGGCCCATTCATCGGAAGAATTTTACGGACAGGTTTTGTACATCATTTTAAGAAAAGAGGAACTTAATTAGTCAACCAGATTATTAGTGCTTCTGAATTGTGATTGGTTGCTTAAAAGTACGTGGACTTGAGAATGGCCTTTCAATTTTAAATTTCAAAAGTAATTCAACATAGACCATGGGCATTTTCAACCAAAAAAAGTAAGCAATTCAACAAAAATTAATAATATGGAACTTGACTTTAACAATTGACACCATTAATTAATCATTTTCATGCTTAATTATGGTCAACAGAATTAATAATCAACGAATTTGTATCCGACTTAATCAACAAATTAAAAGGTTGACATTTGTAGTCCGATTTCAAGACATGATAATATATATATATATATGGTGTGTATTAATGGAAAGTTGTTTGGATTAATTGCAACTATTTCTTTATTAAATGAGATTGAACGAGTCATAGATTTGTGCATTTTATTAAGTTTAACATCATACAAAGACCGGGGTCAATGTTGTGCAATTGCCCCTCACAAGTAGGGGTGTCAAACGTGCCCGAAACTGTGTCGCCGAGTTGAATGTTTTGTTGGTTCATGTAACAAATTTTTTTTGCATTGCACGTTTCGCTTAGCACGAAACGTGAAATTTCGCGAAAATTATACTGAAACGAAAGAAATTTTATTTGTATAACAAAAAATCGTTACGTTGCATGTTTCGTTCGAACGAAACGAAACGTAACACGCCGTTGCGTATACACACGTACTCACAAGCGATCTAATGTACACCCTCCTGCTGGTGAACTTTTTTCTAATTGAGGTGTCCTTGTCTCAAATAAAATATTTGGCCTTTATTGGAAACAATTTTACTTGTAATAGTAATAATTAGCGTTCTATTGCATTTAAAAAAATTAAACAAAAAAGAACTCATAAAGAACCAGCCTATTGAGAAATATTTTTTAATGAAAAAAGTGAATATATTTCACCACCTTTAATTTCTTTGTAGGAGGACAAAAATCATGCAAGCTTCCAAATTGATGAAAGTATGAAATGAGCTCCTGCCTACCAGTACGAAAATCATCATGAATTCATGATCACTGCTAATCATCCGATTTTTTCTTATTTAATAATTAAAAAATATAGATATAAATACTTGGAAATAACAAAAAAAAAAAAAGTTTAAAATTTTAAATGGGTCCCATCTATGAGTGGACGTGTTTCATCAGGTGTTTCCTAAGTTGATCGGATACTCCAAAAAACTCAACCACACCGCGTATCGGATACGTATCCGACACGAATACGCGTGCGATACGCATCCAATACTCCACGTGACGCATCGTATTATTTTAATATTTTTGATTGGTCAGATATGATAGGATGCGACATGATACGTCTGAGATACGGTCGGGATACGACACATGATACGGTTGGGTTATGACATGATAAGGTTGTGATATTTTCCAGTGCGCTACGTTCAGTATTTGATCATAAGTCTTTCATCCGAACTCCGATTAAAATAATTCAAAATATATTGGAAAACTAAGAAAAAATTTTACAATTCTGACTTGTCATCTAAGACATTCTAACTTATTCCTACAATAAAATATATTAAAATAGAGTAGTACCTTGAACTCTTACAAAACAAACAAAACAAACTTAATTTAATCTTAATTACTTCTAAAACCTACAAAACTCAATATATTTAACACAATTAACCATAAATTTAAACATATATAATTTTGACTTATGAAAAATACAAACCACTGCAACAAACATACGTTTGTGATCAAATCTGTTACATAATATATAATTTTTAATACATAATATGATTTATTATTATTTTATATATACTCCATTGTATTCTAGTATTTTTTAAAATGACGTATCACGCACCCACAACGTATCGGATACGATACTCGCACCCACACTCGTGCAACATAGGGTGTTTCAAATATTCCAATGAGTCACAGTTACGGTTGATTTTTTTAATACTGGAAATTTAATAAATAAATTATAAATAGAAAGAAAGAGTGTTATGGAAGTCCGAGAACATAAAAGACCGGAGTTGGAAACACTGGTCATTAAAGCATTCACTTTTTCTACGATTTCTTTTATACTCCAATTTTGTATTAATAAAAATATTAATAATTTAATTCATGAGTTGGGTTGTATTTAGGTATTTTTGTTACAATTTTGGCTACGCTCATTAGAACCGTAATTAATTTTGCAAGTCCGAGTCTACTTCAATCGCGTGAAGTCATGTGATCAGAAAAAATGAGCGATTCAAAATTAAATCTGACGCAAACTCGTGATAAACAATTACTAATTAAGACATAAGTAGAAGATGTAGCCAAATTTGAGATGTACATTACTCCGACCGCAAATCAAACTCGATGCAATGAAAGTAGACTCAAATATCTACATCTCGATGTCTTGCGACGATAAAAAACACTAATTACGGTCCGGACGAACGTAGCCGAAGTTGTTATAAAAAATATTGTATGATCACCATTTTTTATAACAACTTAGGCTATGCTCGTCGAGACTGTAATTAGTTTTTTTTATCGTCGCAAGACATCGAGCTGTAGATATTCGAGTCTACTTCCATCCAATGAAATTGATCTGCGATCGAAGAAATGTGCATATCAAATTTGTCTTTAAGCCGATGACGATGTATCAAATTGTTTCTATTTTTCCAAATTCATTTTTTTTATTCCTAAATGTTTGAAGTTGTATTTAGTAATTATTAAATAAAAAATGGGGATAACTATAGCAGTCCTATAGGATTAATAGAACGAAACTTTTTACATTCAATATAGCAAGTGTTAAAATGACTTTAAGAGAAATTAATCATGAATCAACACATTATATGTTCTCAAATAATTAATATCGGTGCCTGACATAATGATATATACTTCAATAAACTATAAAGATTTTACTTAGTTTAATTTGAGTCAACAACATACAACTGTCAAATATATATAATTTTTTGTTGAACTCTTTTTTATAAAAAAAATGATATTTCATATTTGATTAGGATGTAGTAGTTTTATGTTAATTAGTTGCAATAAATTAGTTCGTGATATTACTTTTATCATCAATTTTGTTTCTTAAGATCTGACTTTTAAGTCTCGATCATCTCAAGTTAAAATTCTGATCTTGTAATTGCAACTTTATGTAAATGTCTATTTGAATAATGACTGCAAATAACTGCAGTTAGTAGAAAATATCATTTAAATTTTGAGGTCTTAACGAATATATGGCAATTTCAGCATTAGGTTGAACCTACAAAAGCCGCATATAATACCGCCACAAAATAACTTGATTTCGCTTTCTAGGAAGTTAATTCCTTCAAGAAAATGTTTAACGACCATAAATTCATACAGGTCAACATCTAGATAGCTTTGAATTTATCACTACAGATGATATGATATGATAATTAGAGAAGTCAAACAAGATATAAATTTCATGAAAATGTGGTAATAACAACCCTTGTAAGTAATGAATTTTGCCAGTATGCAAAGGTATACATGAAATTAAACATAAAAAAAATGTTATTATACAAGAACTGATTAAAGTATTTACGAAAGTCTGTATTAGAAAGAAAAATATATAAGAAGATATATTCTCTTCTTACTTTTGAAGGGAGCAAACAATTAGTAATGGTGACAGAGAAATCAGATTTTTTATTTTAGACCCAATTTCTCCAATTGTTTGGTTTTTTTCTTTTTTTTTTGAACAAAACTTGAAAGCCCTTCATATTTCCTCTTTTTCAATCATTTGATCAGAACGTTTTTAATAGAATTTACTCAATTTATTCCCCTCATACATACGTCCATAATTTGTGGTCCCAAAACAAAATCATAGTAAGTAAAGTACGGACAGATAGGTACAAGTCGATATTTAATAAAATAACTCGGTAAAGAGATAAAGAATCTTCAAAGTATGGAAAGTAGGGACAGACAACACAGTAACACAGCGTGTACTGTTATTGACTCCATTTCCCATTCCTCTTCCAGTCTTCCGCACCCTTTTTCAAGTCTTTGCACCCCTTCTCTCCTTCTTAAACTTTCAAGCCTTTTGGCTTTTGCTATTTCCTATTTTCCTTGCTCTCACACATCCATAGAGAGAGATAAAAAAGAGAAGAGAGATGGGAAATTGCTGTGGCTCTTCTTCTGTTAAGTCTCCAGTACACATCACCCCATCTAGTCCAGGTGTGTTTCTTATTACAAACAATTTCAACCCATTCCTAGCTACTTGGTTTAGCTTTTGAAAATGGATACTTTCTTTGTTTAGGTGTATCGTTGCTCAATTGTTGATTTAGAAAGTTTCCAAATTTGCATATGCGAATTAAAGTAGTTGCAAGTAACGAACAGGATTGCTGATATATACGACTTCATTTTCGGAAAATTCCATTTGAATGCTAAATTTGATGCTTTACTGATTTTTCCAACCCAAAAGTTTTGTGTTTTCAGTTCAGTTCCGTTCCGATCTCATTTAATTACTGATTCAATTGTGTCTACTTCTTATAATTTTCTTATAGATTCAGCTCTCAATTGAAGCAAATTTAAGTTTCATATGTTTAGCTTACATTCTTAATAGTAATATTTTTGGGTTGTAGGGACTAGGGATCTTTTTATGAATTTACCTTCGTTTAACACAAAAGAACCTTTTAATAATATCTAACCGTTTTTTTCTTAACAATTTGATTTGTATGTTTGCAAAACTAGAATTATCTAAAAGGGACTCACAAGACACTTCACTGTTATTAAGCAATTTTTTTTTTGGAACTTGGAAGAACCCACCTCTCCCCCTTCTCTCACTCCCATCTTTCTCTTTCCAAGTCAATTGCATTACAAGACGAATGTACTTCAAAATTTTGACTGTGTATTAGTTTTGAACGATGTTTAAATGTATTGTAAAGTCTTTGGTTTTCTGATTGCGACCCATCAACCACCTAATGGACTGCCAATTTTGAACTGGAACTCCCATATTTGTTTTTAAGCTATTTTGTTATTTTTATTTTTTTCCCTACAATTTTGTTGTCAGCATATTAACCAAAATGCTTATTTTTATATTAACTATTGTAATGGTGCCAGCAGGTCTTGTACAATAACTTCAGTCACTTGAATTCTCTACTAATTTTTTGTTATCAATTTTACCCATCCCTGGTCCTGTCTCTCCCTCTCTATCTAGGCCCATACAACACATCAAAGACAAGCAGCAACAGCACAAGTACCACCAACACAGGCAAGTTCTCTTCCCTCAGCAACAGCACTTTCAACCCCTCTACCGGGTCTGGATCCGGATTTGACGACCAATTATGCACTGAAGGCCGCATTTTGGAAAACCCAAATCTAAGAATTTTTACCTTTGCTGAGCTGCGAAGTGCAACAAAGAATTTCAAACCTGATACTGTTTTGGGGGAAGGTGGGTTTGGGCGGGTATACAAGGGATGGGTTGATGAGAAAACACTGAACCCGACACGAAGCGGGTCTGGGCTGGTTATTGCGGTTAAAAAGCTCAACCCAGAGAGTTTGCAAGGGCTTGAAGAATGGCAGGTATTGGGTTATTCTTGCATTTGTGTTTTATCCGTTATTCACAGGTTGATAAAATGATAATATTTCTATTTAAGATTGGGATATAATAGTCATTAATTATACAGCGGAGAGCAATAAAGATTAACTACTTTTGTTCACTTTAATATCCTATTCTAATAACAATTATTCATTAGTAAAAAGCTAATGGTGTCAAAATTGTAACTCACAATGGATAAGATTGTCATGTTTGAGAGAAAGGGGCAAATTGGTAATTTCCTAATCAGTGTATAGTAATAGCAGGGATATTATTTTGTTTATGCAGCTTAATATTATATCCTTTTGGGGGATCCTATATGTGTAAAAATAATATTGATTGATTACTGGTAAACAAAGCACTCACAACTCGTCAATTTCTCCTGACTGGCTGACTGCTATAATGGAAACAGATTGGTAAAATGGCAGTCATATATTAGTGTTCAGTTAGGCAAGAACTCCACAATTAGATACTTACAGCTAGGTGTTTGATCAGGAATTAATATTAAAACCAAAAAAGTACCTTAAAAGTTGAATACTAATCTATTTAAGATCAGGCAAAGATGCATAATGAAAAGGCTTTAGTTAGGTGCTTTAAGCCATCAGTTCTGACCTTTTGTACCTTTACTTAGGCTTTTGAATAGTTTAGATGAGAATAGTCCAAAGGTTGAGATAATGTGGCACCTATGCAGTTCATATTATCCTGTTGGTTTAGTTTAATTAATGTATTTACTCAATTTGAATGCCTGCAGTCAGAGGTGCATTTTTTGGGAAGACTTTCGCACCCAAATCTCGTTAGACTTTTAGGATATTGTTGGGAAGATAAAGATCTTTTACTTGTGTACGAGTTCATGTCTAGAGGAAGCTTAGAAAACCACCTCTTCAGAAGTAAGTTTACCATAGTACACTACTACATTTCATCATTTTATAGAACATTTTTTTATTTTAGGTTTCAGCAAAACATATTTGCTTGTTTATTTTTTATATATAGTGATTACATATGGCTTATATGATGATAGGAGGTACGTATGAGCCATTGTCTTGGGATCTGAGACTAAGAATAGCAACCGGAGCTGCTCGGGGTCTCGTATTTCTCCACACCTCAGAGAGACAAGTTATCTACCGAGATTTCAAAGCTTCCAACATCCTCTTAGACTCTGTATATTCTGCCTTTTCCATAAAATATAACTTTTTTTTACTTATGCTTCTGTTTCTGTTTAGTATTTGTTTAATTACCATTTTCAGATGAAAACATATCTGATGCTCGATCTAATTTTGATTACTTTTTTATTCTTCCACAGAACTACAATGCAAAATTATCAGATTTTGGGCTGGCAAAGCTGGGGCCCACCGGCAGTAATTCACATGTGACCACCAGGGTTATGGGAACTTACGGATATGCGGCACCAGAGTATGTTGCTACTGGTATGTGTTGTTATGTTGTTTTTTAATTTTCAGCATGAACCTGAACTGTTATCCCAAATGTACCTTCTATGCTCGATTGCTTTCACATGGATCAACCAATGATAAGATCCTAAATCTTTGTTCTGTAACTGTTAGGTTTCGAAATGGACTGTACCTGACTCTTACCGAACAATGGCAGCCAAATTTCATTTTTTGGGAATAGCTATTTTTCTTAGTTTACATCGATCATCCTTGCACCATAATGGATTAAGTATAAACTCAACAATCTCATCCATCTCCATACCTTTAACTGTTGGTACTTGGTACCTGTACAAACAGATCCATGTTGCGATCCTACTTACATTTTCTTGGAAGTGGCAACTAAGTCTACCATTGATACCATAAATTGACAGTGAAAGCAACGCAAAGTGCAGATCTCAATAGGTTACTTTGGTGTTTACTGTTTAAGCAAAATTGATTGATGTCATGTGTAAATGTGCCTTCAGTTGATTTAGATAGGACGCACTTTAAGGGAATTGGGAGTCCCATATTATCTTGTGACTAACTTTTTGGCCGTTGCTTTTTGTCACCAAGGTTGACATATGCACACCAAACTGGGTACCACAAGTGTACATGTCATTAGTATAAGAACCTCTAGCCTAGTGGCTACCACTAAGGCCAAATGCCCTTACATATTGATTTCCTTGTGAGAGGTGCCTACCTTATCTGTTCTTTTTTATATGGTGTAATCATTGTTGGGTATGCAAAGAACTGAGAAACCCTGCAACCTAGGAATGGCATGTAACAAGTCCATTCAAGGGCACAGTTGATGTTTCTATTTTTACTAAGATGTTACAGCAGCTAATACTAACATGGCCATCTTCTAATTTACTCAGGTCATCTATATGTGAAGAGTGATGTTTACGGATTTGGAGTGGTATTACTTGAGATGCTCTCGGGTCAACGTGCATTAGACCCAAACCGCCCGTCTGATCAGTTGAGCCTGGTTGAATGGGCCAAACCTTTGCTCTCTGATAGGCGCAGACTAGCTCGACTAATGGACCCCCGCCTAGAGGGAAAATACCCATCTAAAGCAGCCCTGGAGGCAGCCCGGCTAACTCTAAATTGCCTTGCAGGTGAACCCAAAAATCGACCATCTATGAAAGAGGTGGTGGCGAAGTTGGAACAGATTGAGTCCATGAAGGGCGCTAGGAGGGACATAAAGGAGGCTACCACTAGAGATCGAGGCCATGGTAAGGCTACACCAAATAGACAAACAACCCGGGATTCAAGGCATTGTAATACTGAGTCAGGTGTTCACGCTGGAAGGACCAACCATAGATAGGTCTGGTTGGTCATACTTGTAAGTAGTTAGTTAATTAACCGCAGTTTTGATTGAATTTTCAATTGTTTGTTGTTGTTATTAAGAGGATGATGTTCAGTTTAAAATTTTATTTTTCCTCCTGGTTTTGTTGGTGTTTTAATTAACTTCTGAAATATTGCAAGCCAGGAGTTTCTTTGTAGCTTGGGTTGCTAGAAATTAAACTAGCTGAGGCCTGAATTGAAAGTTAAATGGAATATTGTTGTTAAAGAATGTAAACTGTTTGTAATATACACCAATGTACTGAACTAATGATTCATTAGTTGAGCAAGTTTATAGTCTCATGATTTCAGATGTTTTGAATGTTATTACTTATTCCTTATTCCTTACACTTCTGTCAATATTTTCGAACAATTGTTTTTCATTTATAACCTACCTCAACTTGAAACAAAAGAAAGACTGTTGTTGTTGTTGTTGTTGTTGTTGATTTCACTATTGAGTAATTGATAAGACAAACCGTGAAAAGCCAATTTGTTGTCCCTAGACATTTTAATTTCTAACTTGTAATTGAAGCACCTAGTTAGCTTTCAGACTTCCTTACCATAGGATACCTGCTTCAAGTCAGAAGAAAATATAAAAAGATATGCAACAGTAATAATCTGTTATACCGTAAAATAAGTAACATTTCAGCACCAAGACAATTTGCTTTTCTCTAGCATCAGTACGGACGTTACTGCCAGTCAAACTTTTATATATATTATGGTCATGAAAGAATATAACCAAAGATACAAGTCATGTCATGTCATGTCATTGAGTGATTCCCTTTCATTGACATCTGACTATCTGAGCTAGCACATCTACAGTCTTACCGCGTTTAAGTAAGTAGAATTTAGAACACAAACAAACATATCGCTTTCAATTGAGATTTGAGAGATATCCGAATAAAAGAATAAACTGAATTTCAATGATATCAACATAATCAAATGCAGGTGCGAACACGGTATGTTTGACAGTTTGAGGAAACTAACAAATAGTCTACGCGTTGTAGAAGAAGTACTGTTTAAGCATCTTTTTTTTTTGGAGGAGCAAGTTGCTGTACAAGTTTAAAAAAAGAAAAAGGAAAATAAGCAAGTTCTGCCTTGCGCCATGTCATGTTTACGTCATATATTATGCAACACATTATTCCGATTGAGTTAATGGTGAATAAAATAAGAAGGTAATAAATCTAATAAAGACTGAGCCCACGCGGATTTAAGCTCAGGACTAAGTTAGAAAATAGCTTTAATGTCTAAGCTTCGCTAATCTTATGTGTTTACATTTTTATGAATTATATATGTGCAATGACATAAGCACAAGGACGGAGCCAAAGTGAGGTTAAATTCTTTTTGCAAAACAATTTTGTATATTTATACGATTTTTCAAATTTTTTTGCAAAATAATTATGTATATTTAAAAATGTGCATCATCATGTCCTTCAAAATAATCATGTATATTTAAAATTTTATAGATTTTTCAAAAGATTTTACATAGTCGGTTTCAAATCCTGAAAGAAAGAGGATTGTGATAGGTTTGACGAGCTAATGTAAAAATTCAGTCAATCTTATGAAAATGAAATCCGATATGAATTTCATTTCTAACCTACCCCAATTTATTTGAGACAAAAAACTTTGTTGTAGTAGTTGTTGTTGTATAGTTTTATGTAGAGGAAGATTGTTTGAAATAAATTAATTTTAATAATTTCAAATCCTTTTCAGAAAAAAGAAAAAAGAAAAACTGCATGACCCAATAAGGCAATAAACAGTAGTGAAAATTTTCAATCCCTGGCCTCATGGGCTCAGAGAAACCATATTTGATAAAATGGAGTACCCATTAGAAAATTTTCCGCAAGGCCTGGTAAATTCCCCACTGGACAGTACCAATTTGGCCCATTTAAACTTCCAGTTAAATTTCACGGCGTCCCTTTATTGTATATGTATTTACCGCTGTCAAACGCACGAAAAGATCACACAAATATCATCTTGCGTTTTACGAACGTAAGGAAATTTTCTTGTGTCTTACGTCACGTTTAACAATTCTTTCTTGTGTTTACGTTTGTGTTTAGTTAAACGTAAGAAACATTAAGAACGTTCAATTTTTTGAACGTCTATCACTTTTGTAAGAACAAATGTTTGTGATTGAGTTTGTATCATAAAATAATACTTTTATGCTGTATTCAATCAATGAGAGAAAATAAATTCTTCCATGTGCAAGTGAATGCAAAAGTCATTCTTAGTCATCTCCATATGCAAAAGCATTTAAGTCTCTATAGAATACTCATATTTCTACTATGCACTCCAAGTTATTTCAGACTCATAGAATTCTAAACGTAAGACAAAATAAACTTAACGAAAGTGACCATTTGCGTTTAACTAAACGCAAAAAAATCATTTGTGTCTTAGCCATTTCTCAGGATCTGTGCACTCTGGCGTTATAACGCTAATGCGTATTTTGTTCTCAATTTTGCTATTTGCTATTTAACTCCCAATTTTAAATAACCAAAGTTCTAAAGAGTTAAACCTATATTCTTCTTTAAATTCTTGAGATCTTCAGCTCTTAATTTCTTGGTTTAACTCCCCTTGCTCAATTTGATCTTGCTTTGAATATCCTGCATCAATTCTCACAAATTTTGATGAGATAACACGTTGTTTTGCAAATCAACAAACTTGAGAAATTGTTTGAGTCAACAATTTCCCCCTTTTGTTGATTTGCAAAACCCTAAACCATATGTGCACTAGATATGAAGAAGAGTTAAAAAAAAACTTGTGCACATATGAATCATCTCCCCCTTTTTGGAAATCACACAAAAGGGTTAATTTTCAATTTTGTTTTTGAAAAGTTGTGTAGCTCCCCCTCAAGTTATGCGTTGTGAGATTCTTGCAATTTGGATGTTTATCTAATTTGAATTTGACAAGGCTCCCCCTCGAAACATGCATTTTTCCAATTCAATTTTGTTTTGCGTTAGCCTTTTTGTCAATAAGTTTGAGTGTGGCTCCCCCTCAATTCATATACCCCAATGCACCGTTATTAGGCTCAATTTAATCACACATGTACATAAGCAATGAAGGTATTAAATTTGGCAAGCAAGTATAAAAATAAAGCATCATAAACGAAGCACAACAAACAACTTTGTTTTACCAAACAATACAATAGTCATCACATGTTTTTGAAAACCTACAACAAACACACAAACAAACAAGCAAACCAACAAGCATAATAATGCATTAGTAATAATCAAGACATAAAATTAAACTCCCCCTAAATATTTGACAATTATGAATTCATAGGGAATATGCAAGACAACACCTTACATGTTGAGTTTAGGAACCCAAGCAACCTTCTTCAAGTTGCTTCCGTTCCTAAACCCACACTCAAGTGATATATGACCATGTGTGCAACAATAGTTGCAAAACACACTAGTTGGAGGGTTGATGCGTTTCTTGACAAACCGATTTGTGTAGTCGTTTTTGGGTTCTTGAGCTTGACTCCTAGGTTTAGGTGATTGAATTATGTGAGTTTTGTAGTTGTGTGAGAAGTTTTCATGTTGGAAAGCCACTCTTGGTTTCTCAATTTGTTGAGAACCAATATGGGCATGATTGGTACCTTTGATCACATACCGCCACCCGGTTGGTTCCCTATGGTAAGTATTCTTGGACCAAGATGGATAAAAATACCTAGGTGTTGGTTTATTCTTGGTGTGGTTACCATTGCTAAACCTATACCTATATGCATGATTTGGTACATTTCTCGGTTTTTTGTATATAGAACCATTGCCCTTGCAACCTTGAGTTTGCTTTCCTTTTTCTTTTGGATCCTTAGGGTTGTTAGATGAAGAAGAGGGTGAACTCTTCTTAAATCATAGACCCGATTTATCATGAGGTTTTTGTCCCTCAAACATCCGACTTAAATCCATCTTTGTACTACTCTTCAATGCACAAGTGGATTTTAAGGATCTGATTTCCTGTTCCAAATTTTCTTGATCAAGTTTTAAATTTACTATAGTTTCAATGTGTTTATCACAAACCTTTGCCTTGGTTTCAAATTCATTTACCTTGGACTCAATCTCAAGAATCATATTATTTAAACTCCCAATTTTACCATCTCTACTCATTATGGCATGATTAGCTTCAATTAGAAGTTTGCTTAACCTAAGAATTTCAAGTTTCAAAGAGTTTTCATTAGCTTGATTGCTTGTGTCACTAGTAGGAAACTCATCATCATCGGATGGAAGTCTTAAGCAAAATTTTACCTCATTTGAGTTTAGAGATACATTTGCCTCATCGGATGAGGTTGAAGCACTAGAGTCATCTTTAGGCTCTTCATCTTCCGTTTTCTTCTCTTCTACCCGTTGTTCTTCCTCCACTGGTTTTGCTTCTTCCATTGGTTGTGCGTCTTCCAACGATTTCTCTTCTTGTCCTTCATCCTCTTTCTCAACTCGGACAAGTGTGAATCTCTTGATGAGTTCAATCACTCCTGGGTCGGTAACTTGGTTCTTGGAGATGATAGCATCAAGGTCAACCTTCTTCTTGGTCTCCTCATTGTCCTCCATGTAGCACTCATCATCGACTATTGTCATGAGTGCATAGGGTGTTTGAGGGTCATTTGATTGTTTCGCTACACACTCATCACCTTCACCATCTCCTTCTTCCCAAGTCTCGGCTTGCATAGCCTTGGGATTCCTCCTACCCTTAAATCCATCTTGTTTTTGTCCCCTCTTTGATTTTGTCTCTCAACTCCATCTTGAGTTTTCATTTGAGGAAACAATCTATAGTAAGTGTGAATTGTATGACCTTCTTTGTCACACATCAAGCACACTATCCTCTTTCCCTCTTCTTCCCTTTTTGAATTGAGCCGTCTTTCGTATGCGAATAGACCTTGGATCATTTTGGTGAGTATCGGTATTTCCTTGTTGTGATATTTCCCAAAGTCTTTGAAAGGGTTGGTCTCAATTTGGTTTCTAGTATTGGAGGATGAGGGGTTGGTGTATGATGAAGGGTTGTGGTAGGATTTGGAGTTATTGTATGGCCTTGAGTTTTGTGCCGCTAGTGCAACGAGTTTGTGACCTTGATCTTCTCCTATTTGACGAAGAGTTTCCTCAAAGGTTTTGAGGAAGGAGTAAATCTCTTCGGGAGTGAATGACACCTCTCTAGCGTTGTGCATTGCTTCCAAGGAGCTCATGTAGCCTTGCCATGATGGCCTTCTCATCATAATCCTTATGAGCTTGCTAGCCACCTTGTAAGGCGTCAACGGGTCACCTATTTCAACAAAGTCATTTGTCAAAAGAGTTAGCCTAGTATACATATCCTCAATAGATTCATCATCTCCGATCCTAAAATTTTCAAATAGGGATTGGAGACCGACACCCCTAGACCGTTTCAATAAACCATTTCCCTCATATTTCCTTAATAGGGCATGCCACATATCATATGCATTAATGGCTTCACCAAAGATCAGTGCAATTGACTCATGCACCGATGCCAAGATTGCATTTATCACTTGGTCATTTTCCCTTTTTTTCATAAGAGATGGTATGGTTAATTTGTTATCCGGGCTATATTCCGGTACATACTTGGTTGTAACCACCTCTAGGAGGTCCATGATACCTAGGTAGTTAATCATGCACCTCTTCTAATATCCAAAGTTCTTACACCCTTGCCCCAACACGGGAGGTGAAGAAACATGCCTAAGTGTGTTGGCCATTTGGTAGGTATGACAATTGATCTTAGCTTGTAATTAAGAAGGTTCCTAACTATCAAGCACAACACCGCTCTGATACCACTTTGATAACCTAGGCGGCCTAGGTTATGGACTTATGGTCAATTTTTCATTTTAACTAACAATTAGGGACTAATTTGCCAATCTTCTCAAACCACAATTTCAATTCACAACAACTCAATTCAATATGCGGAAGCGTAATACCAATATAGCAAAACTAACTAAACAATTCTAAATGGCAATTCACTCAATTGTCAATTCAATTCAATTCACTAATTCCTAAAAGAATAATTCAAGCACAATTAACCACAAAGAAAATAGGAATTAATAAAATTGAAATAAAGAAAGGTGAGAAGATGGCTCAGTCGCGTATTGACGGAGTTCGGCTTGCACTAGAGGCCACACCTACTCTCCGGGTCCCCGGCGCCCCCGCTTCTTGCGGTAATAAGCCCGGTCCGCTCCACTAATGAAAAATTCGTACAAAGGCGGAATCCAATTCTCTTTACACACACCGTAGAGTAATTGGACCCTAATTGATTCACACGGTTCACAATTAAGGAAACTAGGACAAGTAGATAATAGAGCACTAATCTAACAACACCACTAATCTCTCAACAATCAATAGAACAATTTGGCTAAATAAAATTGAGAGATTGTGAAATGGATTTATCTATTTAGGTATGAGCTCAAGTGCACAACAATGGCTGTTGGAAGGTTTTGATTTTTGCTAAAGGTTTCAGATAATTAAAGTGAAGAAGATGGTCCCCTTTTATACCTTTTGATTTCTGCACATAATTAGGTTTTCGGAACTTAGCGTTATAACGCCAAGTTCTATAGAAAACATAGCGTTATAACGCTATCATGAGTCAGGACAAAATTTTGTGACGTTGGATTTGTATTTTTGTGCAGGTTATACTTAGCGTTATAACACTAGGCTATGTACAAAACATAGCGTTATAACGCATGTCCATGTCAGGACAAAGTTTTGTGACGTTTGAATTTTGAACTAGCGTTATAACACCAAGTATAGCGTTATAACGCTAGACAAGAATTTTCAGTACTTAGAAAGATTTAGCCAAGTTAGACGAACATGGCGTTATAACGCCAAAGTCTCTGGAAGTTTGGTTGAAAAACATGTTTTTGAGCAAAATGATATTTTTGAGAAAATTAAATTCATCATGACGATCTTAAACAATATTTAAGATTTAATTTTGAACATTTGGAATTTTATCTGATCATTTGCTATTTTAAAATGAGGTTTTAAAATCTGCACCATTCTGGCGTTATAACGCTAGTCTTGGCGTTAGACTAGCGTTATAACGCTAGAGTTCAGGACTTAACCAATTTGGCCAAGTACCTGACTCTGGCGTTATAACGCCAACCTTGGCGTTATAACGCTACAGGTCAGGACTTAGCCAATTTGGCCAAATACCTGACTCTGGCGTTATAACGCCAGGCTTAACGTTATAACGCCAGGCTTAGCGTTATAACGCTAAGTCTCTGGAATTTTGGTGAAAATTTTGCACTTTTGCAAAATAATGTTTTTGGCAAAATGAATTTTACATTCATAAACTTTAGCAATATTTAAGATATTCTTGCTATTTTGGAATTTATTGTTGTCTTAGTCTATTTTAAATTTGCATTTTAAAATTTTATATTTCTGGCGTTATAACGCGAAGTACAAAGTTCTTTGTACTTAGCCATTTCGCAGGATCTGTGCACTCTGGCGTTATAACGCTAATGTGTATTTTGTTCTGAATTTTGCTATTTGCTATTTAACTCCCAATTTTAAATAACCAAAGTTCTAAAGAGTTAAACATGTATTCTTCTTTAAATTTTTTAGATCTTCAGCTCTTAATTTCTTAGTTTAACTCCCCTTGCTCAATTTGATCTTGCTTTGAATATCCTGCATCAATTCTCACAAATTTTGATGAGATAACACGTTGTTTTGCAAATCAACAAACTTGAGAAATTGTTTGAGTCAACAATATTGCCGGTGGCCACCGCTAGTGTTGAAAAGCCATTTTCAAAGATGAATGTGGTGAAAGAAGCATCAAGAAATAGAATGGGGGATCAATGGTTGAATGATTGTTTGGTGACTTATATTGAGAGTGATTTGTTCAAGAGTATTGATAATGAAAGAATTATGCAAAGATTTCAAAATATGAAGACTCGTAGAGGCCGACTTGATTTACCGTCGATATCTTGATTTTATTTTGTTTGTACTATTATATTTTATTTATATTTATTTTTTAATATGTAAAACATATTTTTTGATTGATATTTAATATTTCGAAAAAAAAAATTTATTTTTATATATAATTGTGATTATTTCTGAATGAAATTCTGAATCCGCCGTTGAATATGAATATATCTTCATTTGACATTCACAGTACTCATTGATACTCCTACCTACCTACCATAAACCGTCAAATTCAAACGCAAATAATTTATTTGTTTTTTTTCGTGAAAGGACTAGTGTTTAAATCTAGTTGTGTGAAAGGAGGTTATCATCAGTGACGCTCCGAGGAGGCGTCGTGCTCGACGGCTCCGGCGTGGTCATCGAAGATGGAAGAAGACAGAAAGAGGACATGGTGACATTGCTTGTTTTGGAGGATAAAAAATACGATGAGTGAAAAAAGTTCGATAAAGAAAGAAAAGGAGAAAGTGAAAATTTTAGTTACAAAAAATTGAAAAGTGACAATTAGTTAGAAGGCTAACTGACTTGGGAGGGGATGATATATATATTTGTTAAAATCTTGAAAAGTAATTTCGTATTATTCAAAAATTCTTCATCAAGAATTCAAAATTGTTGCATTTAACTATTCTCAATAGATCCCAAACTCTCAAATAAAACCTAAGAAAACCTGTTTCGTCATATATTAATTGCCAAAGAAACAATGCACAAAATTGCAACGAAATATAGAACGGGATTAATGTCCCTCTATGATTGGCAATATTGTTTACGCATGTGAATGTCTGAGCGTAATCGCAATCAGCATAGCCAAGTTTTGCACGGCATGTTGACATGTATTAAAGTCTCTTCCTGTTTCGTTTTCCATGTCTTTACTCGAACATTCAAAAGGTAGTCAACTCATGTAAATTTTCCAATTCCAAAGAGGGGACAAATCCCCTTTGAATGAGTCGTACCAACTTTATTTATTTTTATTTTTTTATGCATCTCATTTTTGTATTGTTTTCCTTTTTGTAGTAAATAGTAATCTAATAATAAGTTCTGTTAAAAAATATTTATAAATCAGAAACCTCACCTGCTAGTTCTTCTACTTTAATAAAAAGCCAGTAAATTAAGCTGTGAAACAAACTAATCAAGGGAGCATGGAAAATGAAAATTCATAACAGTCTGAACACACCACAATTTCTTAGGAGTACCAGTCACAACTTCACCAACACCCAAAGCATGCATTGTATCAATGTTTTTATAGAGTTGTAACAGAGAATCTGTGCATCACGGCACTTTCAAACTAGGTATTCAAAGCTTGTGAAAATTCATACTTGTATAAAGTGAGTCTGAAATGTTGACTGATACTGAATGAGAAAATGAGAAATCCCCTTATAAAAGTTGAAACACACATGAAACCAACAAATCACCAAGCAAACATGACTAGAACCTTGCCTGTTCTCTTTGCACTTGTACCCCTCTTTCTACTTTCAAGCCACCAAGCTGTACTAGCCTCACCACAAAATGATCACTACAAGGTAAAAACCCTGAATTTCACTCTGTACCAACATGAGACCATCAACAAGACCGGCTATATCATAGTCGATGGTGTCGCCGGCGTGGGAGTTTCTCAAACCACTACACCTTTCGGCACCATATATGTTTTTCGCGACAACTTGACAACCCATGCTGGTAGTAAATCCAGGTTTGCCGGAGTCTCAGAAGGAACTTCGATAACCACGAGCTTTGACGGGCTTCTCAGCCTGTCTATTGCTAAACTCACGCTCAATTTTAAAGGGTACGTGTTGCTATTGAGCTGAGTAGCCTATACAACCATACCTTGTTTATTTATTACATCATTTTCTGTGTAACTTACGGTCGTACATAACCTTTGATACAAAAATCTAAGTTGCAGCATAGTATAAATCATTTATTGACATAATATACTTTAATGGCTGATTGAAAATAAATTGTACCATGAATTGAAATAATTTTCGGTCATAACTTTGACAAAACTCAGCAAGTAACTAATATTGAAAATCATTTTAAATTTTGATAAATTAATTACACTGGAACTAAACTCTAGAATTGCAGGTATAAAGGGTCCATATCAGTAATTGGAGGTACAAACAATGTAAAAACATCAGAGTACCCGGTGGTAGGTGGCACTGGTGATTTCACATACGCCCTCGGCCACATCAGGTCCTCGCCGGTTGATCTGACGGGATTGACTGTGGTGTACCGAGTTGACCTCTTTATCTATTGGCCTCCTTATGCTGCTACAGCCCCAAGATAGATTTTATGTGCTTATATTGAAAATAGCAGGGATTCAATTTGTATTGAGCTGAGAAATAAATTTATATGACCTTGAAGAGAGAAATTTTCTACAAATTTCAAATTCTTGTTCTACTAAAATCTTTTAGAGATAAAATGCCAAGTTGTGCAAGTGGTAATATTTCTTTTAAAATGTACACTGCCCAAATAAATTAAGATAATTTTTAAGTTTGTTTCAGAACAAAACAAAAAACCCAAGCAACTCAAAAACATGCATTTGTTGCTGGTATGGTACCAGAAGTATGTGATCCTATATGAATAAATATATACTGCCATTTGGAGCAACTGATTTAATCTAACTCTGCAATATAACAGCAGTGTATCCATTAAGAATTTAAACCCAATAGATATGTCGCATGACACCAAATTCCTTCAGCTCCCTAATTAGTAATTACTGTACAAAAAAGCACCCAAAACCCAAGAAAACAACCAAATAATATGTTAGGCCAGTACGAAAAAGCATACTGTTTACCATGGGATCAGTAGTTAAGATGGAACCAAAAAT
The DNA here is from genome assembly GCA_964058865.1 of Eleocharis quinqueflora. Taxonomy (NCBI): domain Eukaryota; kingdom Viridiplantae; phylum Streptophyta; class Magnoliopsida; order Poales; family Cyperaceae; genus Eleocharis; species Eleocharis quinqueflora. Next base: position 49,967 of record CAXKVX010001589.1, read on the forward strand.
GCTGACAGTCATGTTTTGCAAAAACAATGCATCTGAACTCTTTCGTATCAACCATGCAACTAAACTCTTTCTGGAAACATAACAATTTGTACATTTTTACAAATATTGTATATGAAGTTAAGCTTTAAGCAGTTATAGATTACATACTACACGGTAAAAGAGAGCAGCCACACAGAAAACAACTATGCAAGGCAAATAAATTTGTACTATAAAGAAAGTCTCATATATTTGTACATCAACTTGTTGCGAGTATGAAAATTCAGACACATTAATTACAATTGTCCCCAGAAGTTAGTCTGAGCTGGAACTGATACTTTATCTTTCAGCCAATCTTTGCCAAGTATGTTCAAAGCATTCGTTCTTCTTAGCTCCTTACCTGAATAAAAATCAAAACTACAAATTGAGACCCTATAGAAAATATATATATATATATATATATGTATATATAGGTGTGTGTGTAGTATACCACACACACATATATAACAAGAACAACCTGTGGTATTAGTTCCCACAAAAAGAAAAAAAGGTTACAAGACAACATACAACTTTCTGGTTTAACCTTAAAAAACCCAAGTTATTTTAGTTTTTACCACTTGTTTGGGACTAAAGGCTTTTTGTTGTTGTTGTTGTTGTTGTTGTTTTTGTTGATAAATATGTCTTTAATTATTTTTTGGAAAAAATAGAATAAATAGTTTGCTAATCTTTCATCATCTAATAGTTAGTGTGCATATATCCTGAAAGAAGATTATATAATCATACTTCTTTACTGGAATATTTATATAAAGGACGTGTGTTTATTTTTCAATATTTTTCACAAGTCATACTAAAAGACAGTAAATAACCTTATATGTATGAAAGTTATTGTCTAGTAGATTTTCAATAAATCCCGTATCACGGTATCCATATCGTATCAGATACCATACATGCACCCATATCCGTGCAACATAGTTTTAAACAAACAAGTAAATAAACCTTCTTCCATCAAGAGATCCATATGTCTTTTCTCCAGCTCATTAGCATGCTTGCTTCGACCAACTGCTGATAAGGACCTCAGCACTTTTTCAATTGAGAAGCAAAAAAAAAAGTTAATAACAATAAAAAAAGTTTTCCAGCTCTTTTCTTATTAATATAGTCTCAAATACATAGAAAACTGCACTTAGGGTGTTAAAGAAACATGTCCCTAAATATCACAGAATACAGTTATTTAGATAGAACTCCATTATAATTCATATTTCTTAAAACATTCTGCATGTGAATATTATTTGTATTAATTTAAGGAGAAAAAAAAAGACAAAAAAGATCCTGTCCAGTGTCAGGGAATTTATTTTAGTGCATTGGGGTGCCATCAGTTATCTGGACTGGTAAAAGCTAAGTTCCTTTTCAATAGAATCTTTTATAAAGACAAATATCATGCTGCCTGAAACAAAGGAAATATAATGAAATGAGCAAATTGCCCTCCTTGCTCACTGTTAATCAAGGTGAAATAGGGGAACTGAGAGAGCATCTGTTACCTATTCATTATTTATCTCTGGTTCCAAGTTTGAAGAAAGTAGAGATTAGGTGATATTACTGAAGATCAGAGGATATGCATGACATTCTTCATTTAAAAGATCTCATGCATTATGTTCTCGGTATTTTAATGAAAACCAGTCAAATTAGGTATCATAACACCATGCTTGCTATATCCCATACTAGTTCAGACTGGTATGTTAGCAAGTGTGGGTTGAATTAAATGGGACCTAGCAAATCCTGAAGCTCGAATCAGATTTCAGTTTTTAAGGTACGTCTACTCAAAGAAAACTCAGATGACTGAAATTAAAAGTTCTTACTCCTTAAATAGTCATCTTGTCTTGACCGGTCGCAATCTTTCAAATATGTTTGTAGCTTCGCAAACCTCTCCTTAAAATTCTCTCTTTCACAAGACCGATTATTTGCATCAGTCATAACCTGCTTTGGTGTGATAGAGCCCAATTTGGGTTCATTTTTGCCTAATTTTTTTTCTTTGTCCCCATTGGTAACTTGATTTGGGACAGCAATCATCTGTTGTTGCAGGACAGCATTCTCATTTATACTTACACTTGTGACCTGGTTTGATGCCCTAAAGTTCACCTCAACTAGATCAGCATCCAAGTTGGTCTCATGGCACACCAAATCAGGTTCATTTTTCTCTTCACTAGGACTCAAGTCGGGTTCTTTCTCCCCATTTGTAACTTCAATGGGAGCAACAACGTCCAATTCATGTAACTGAGGTTCCAATTTAGGATCTGTTGCAACATCAGCCGGGTTCATTGATGCACCAACCTTCAATTTTTTCAACTCAGAATCTGATTGAGACTCAATTTGTTCTTCTTTTTGGTTCAACTTCGAATCATTCTCTTTATTTTCAACAAGATTTTCCATGGCGCCCTTCAATTCATTTAATTCTGCCTCCAAATTGGGTTCAAGACATTCCAAATCAGGTTCCTTCTTCTCCTCAGTTATCCCCAAATTAGGTTCTTTTGCACTTCCACCTCCACCTCCACCTCCACCATTTTTTGCAGTTTCACTTGAAGGGTTTAGTTTGTTTGGCTGATCATGGTCTATTTTCCTGCGAACATAGACCATTGTAGGGCTTTTAGAGGTATCAAAGTGCCCCCTTTTTAAGCTCACTGGGTTCTCAGGTGTCAGGTCTGGGGGCTTTGATCCCATTATGACCACAAGGCTTGATTGGTTCCCTTTCTGTAAACCTGACTCGTACACTTAATCTGAAACAGGACAAAATAAATAATCAGATGTACACAGAAAAAAGTTAAGCTTTTTCAAATAAATGCCTGTATTATCTAATTGGAAGTCATTGTCATAAAAACAACAAAAGAAAGAAGTCCTCTGCAAAAAGAATTGTATCAGACTGAAACTGTCTTGATCCTTCTGCAATCTTATTCTAACTTTGGGTAAATTCTGCTGAACTTGAGTTTAAAAATAAAAAAATTTCAAGATTAGTTTGGGGATTGCTGATTGCACCTCGGGTTCTGGCCAAACTAATATATCAAAACTATTTAAAGTACTACATCAACACACCCTCTCCCCCCACCCCAATTGTTTGTTTCCTGAAGTAGCTGGATCTTCTAGCTTAGCACGCAACAGTTTATTTGAGTTTGTGCTACCATGGAAAATCTACAGGCAGCACACGATCCGAGTTTTGGGTGATCTTCCAAACTGTTTGTTCGGAAAAGGAAACAATGAAAAGGAAAAGAGAAGGAGCTCGGAAGAGGCTCACCGTCCGAGTAGGTCGATTCTTCCTTCTCGTTTGTTCGCGACTGATCCTTCGGATTTGATTCTCCACAATGGCGATGTGGTTGATGATTGATGATTGATGATCGATGATCGGAACTCGGAAGGGAGATTTTGAGAGGTAGATTTCGTAAATTTTGGGGACGGTGTGTTTGGGATGGATCTAATGGTTAAGAAAAAAAATTGTTTGGGCTGTGTTTATTTGAGAGGTGTTTGTTATCTGAAATTTCTTACTATAAATTGAAGGAAGATTTGCTCAAAAAAAATTGAAGGAAGAGAACTTTTTTCCAAAATAAATAAATAATATTCTCAGATACAAATAGAAGAATAACTAAGAAGTTTTAAGATGTTCTTTCAATTCTTAAGTTGAAGAAAATTTCGAAAGAAATCAAAATTGTTTCTATTTCTACAATCAATTTTTATTTATAATTATATTCCTTATAAAAAATAAGAACTTGTTATTTAATAGATAAATTTAAAATATTAATATTAAATAAATAAATAATAATTTATCATTATATTATTATTAAATCTAAATAATATTATGTTAAACAATGTTATATACTATTTTATCAGTTAAAAGTTAAAACGAGGATATATATACTAAAATTTCCTTTGGTAATGATTATAATATTTATGAACGAAACAAGAAAAAAGACATATCAATATGAGCTAGACTATGGTATTTAATAAAGTATTACGCACGCGGTACTTTACATTTGTATCTTCAATTTTGAAATTTAAATGATCGATTCAAACAGTTGAATTTGATCTCTATATTAAAATTTTGTTGGAGACCAATATTTTTATTTTTTATAATTTTTACTATTTTTAGAGAGGTGAAAAACCACTCGTATTGGATGGTTCAAAAATCGCCAGATTAACCAACTTTTCACTCTTTTAAAAAAATAATAATAAATTCTAAAAAATATGTAAAATTCGGTCTCCAATGAGATTTTAATATAGAGATCAAATTCAATATTTTGGATTAGTTTTTGGATTTTAAAATTGAAGATACGGAGGCGAAGTACCGCGTGAATGACGCCTTGTGAAGTACCATAGCCTAGCTCTATCAATATATGCATCATTAATATGAGAATAAAAGTTGTACTAAAGTGTTTTTATAACTATTTTGTCAAAATGCTCATAGGTTAAATATTAAAATTTCACATCTAATACGTGCCGTTTTTTTTTTTGGTAATTAAAAAAATAGTAGTGATAAAAATAGCCAAGAAATACAGATTTTTTGTAAAAACCCGTGAAATTTTCAGCAATTGAAAATGCGTCATTAATCATAAAATTTCACTAATCTTATATTAAGATATACTTAACTATAATTTAGCTAATAAATACGATAAAAGAATATACCAAATTTTTGTTATATCTATCATTCTTTAACCATTAACTAATCGATTTTTATTATTTAATTTAGTCCTCTAGAATTCTTATGCGTACATTAATTTAAAAATTTACTTGCAATAGAATTCATACAATAAAATTTTACTTAAGCAAATCTTATCCTTTTCAATAATCAAAGGAAACAAATATATGAATCTGTAGAAACGATAATAGAAGGTATAATAAAGACCTATGACTTATCGAATTTTCTAATTATAAGAACCTAAATAAAATAACCAAGGCATGTACATATTTAATTTTACTAAAAGAAAGGTAACACTACACTAAGACAAGAATAAATATGGCGTGACGCCGTCTGACGAACTACTCGAACCGTTCCCTCTTTTATGCAGCCTACAACAAGAATTGATGCACACTCCAAGCCACAAATGAACCAATCACCTATTAATAAACCAACAAAACCACCAGCACTCGTGTTGCGGCTGAACTAGACCCAACGGGTCAATTTGGGATTCAAACAAGTGCAGGCCACATCAAAGGGGACACGGATGGGTTACACGAGATTCGAGTCGACCAAATCGAGGGAATCTCGACCTTCCTTTTTTTTTCCTGTCGCGCCTCCCTAGGCTAATTCAACGCCCCAGTGGGGCCCACTGACTTTCTCTCTCTTGAATTTTCCTTCTCGAAACCTTATCTTCCTATCTCTCTCTCTTTCTGTCACCTCGCATTTATTTCTCTCTGGCTCTCTCCTTTCCTTCTCCCCTTTCTCACCCATCTCTCCCTCGAGTTCTCTCTCTCTCTCTCGACCGCCTTTCTGTCAGCCCTCTCAGCTCACATTAATGAGCGACACTGTGCGCTCTCTTGATGTCCCTTCTTTCCTTGACTTAGCACCCTCCTTTACTGTCCTTGCGACACTTCTCGCCCCTGATTTCTTTCGCCCCCTGTCTCAGTCTTTGACCTTCGATCTAAGCACTCGAGTGCCTACTTTGTGACCGTTGAAAACACGTCGCGTATAGGCCATTGGCCGACGTGTGACAGATTATAGGGCATGCACCCCACTGCAACACCACCCCATCGCCTCGCCTATAAATCTCGACGCGTGTCCTCAATCATTCATCTTTGCGTTATTTGGCCTCATGCGCTGAGATTAGCCTTTTTCTATTTACTTGAGATTCAAAGAGGAATACCCGATTTAGTCAATCGTTAGCAAAAGGAAGAGGAACAGGCAGAGCAGTGGTGGTGCTGTGCTGACCCCTCTCGTGACCCGTTACGACCTTTGCTCTTACTGGTAAACACAGTAAACTGATTTCAATTTTTGTTGTTACTGTGCTTTGCGTTGAAATGCTTGATTTCTTGTTTCTTTGCTATGCTGGGTTGCAGAGAGGTCTGATCTCTTTGTTTTGTTCAGTGCACTCTGATGGCAGTGGCCATCGAGCCACTGCTGTGCTTGAGCCGTTAGTCTCTGTGACTTGATATTGATCTGTGCTGTTGTAATTTGTCTTGCTGGTTTGGGTTTGGATAGTCTAAGAACACCAGTGGTGCACAGCTACCCTGCTGAAACCTTGAATTGCTGAATTGTTTTGGGGTGATTAAGTTGAACAAATGAAATGGGGGTTGGGGCTGTGTTGACTGATTTTGCTAGTATCATACCAGTTTCGTACCCTTGTTGCTGTTGCACTCGTATTACCAGCACCAGTGCAGTTAGGCTTGGTACTGGACTTTACTGTTTTTATGTGAAAGTGGAAAGCCCAGAAGTGATGACTAGGCTTTGGTTAATTTTGCGATTTGGGCCACTGAGGCCCAATAAGCCCCTTGCTGAATTTAAATAACTAAATGGCCTTATTGGACTTGTAAATAAATTAAGAATAAGCTCGGGCCTTGGCTGGAAATAAATGAATAAAAAATGGGCTTTCGGCCTTTAGATCCCTCTGACCCTACATATACTACATAACTAAAATAATGGACCCTTACATAAAACGATATAGTTCTAGGTATTTTTGGGCTTGGGCCCTGTTTAGGCTGAAATGGGTAAATACGGATGCTACACAAACGGTGGTCCTACCCATAATACCTAGTAACTAGACCCGAGGATAAAAGGACCGAGAAGGGTATATTGGGAAATGACGTATGAGTCTTGGGCTTTCGATCCCACAGGATTAACACAAAACAAATAAATAATTAAAATAAACCAACTTGAGTTTCATTTGTGTTTCTTATATATTTTTCTTTTATACTATACGTATCACAAATATTATAACGAATGGTATACGAAGTAGCTGTATAAATAGGATAGATAATTTAGGGCGACAACGTATTTGATAAAGGACACTTGAATTATAATAATACGCAACGAATAAATCAAGTAGCCAAACATGGTATAATAATTAAGCAACATAATTAAATAATTATAAGTTTAATTAAGTATAATTTATATATATATACAATAACTAAATAACAGCATAGTGAAATACATATAAAATATATGTATATAAGTATATATGTATATACACACACACACACACACACACACACATATATATATGTATACTTATATATGGACATATATATTTATATGTCAAATAATTTACACTCGAAACACCACCTACATGATTGGACTAAATAACATTATAATATAAATATATATATTGATCAATTTCTCTAAAGCATATTAAATACAATACAAATAATATATTGACTAAGTGACATTAAAATAATACGATACATATAATACATATACTACATTAAATACAATAACTATAACTACGCAATAACGTTACATACATTTCATATAAATACACAGAATTATGACTAAGTAAATATTTAATTTCAATAATATATATATATTGATCAATTTCTCTATAAACACATATTTAATATAATTACACACATATTAGTTAATATCTAATTAATATTTTTTTCTTTCTTCTTTTGATTTGTTAATAATAAAAGTCCAATTAAAAGTGGTTGATTCTATAACATGTTTTCCTCGTGATGTGTTTTATTTATGTTCTGCAAATATCGTCCTGACGTCATAATAATTAACGGGAATAGAAACACACTTAGATAATATATATAAAATTAAATAAAAAGAAAAAGAACATATGACTCACATACACTCGTCGTGCAGCAAGGACACTGCACGTGAAATTTGACTAAGATAAATGATGAAATAAATTAAATTAGGAGCATCAAGGACGTCTCAAACGTCGTTACCTTTTTATTTGATTTCGCTGTAATTATGAGTCCTACGACTAATTAAACAAACCTGAAATAAATAATTAGGAGGTCTAGTCGACTCGGACCCACACACAGGGGACGAGACAGATACTACTGCATACGACGCTGAGGCCAGTGTAGACGCAACAGATCCTTCGTTAGAGTAGCTCACGCGTCATTCCAGGTGTTGATTCCTGGGGATTATATTCCTTTCTCTCTAATTAGGACCTACCAGACTTACCTAAATTGAACTACGGTACCAAACTACCAATAATTGTTAATCAGGTCCGTAGAACTTGAACTGTCATATTCTCATACCGGTAATTGTACCAATTATTTGAGACCAACCTGCATTGCATGTCATTGCACTCCATTATTGCATGTAAGATCCGATATACGGATTGTATAGGCTATTAGATTACTTATAGGTAGATACGTATCAATATTATATATATATATATTCTCGTCGAGAGTGATGAGAGTCGGGCCGGTGATCACCAGCCGGATGTGTGGCGTGAGGGCAACGTGCTACGTCTACGTAGTGCCAGTTCGAAAGTTTCATTTTCAAAGATCCTTATTAGTATATGTATTATAATACTTCCTCTTTGAGTGATTAAAGTTCGGTTTCTCAGTTTCGAGTATGTGTGTCATATGTGAAGTATTGGAGCTATTCCGTTCTTTATATATTTCTATTAGCCGATATTTGAGATCTCTAAATATTCGAAGGGGTTCCCCTATTAACTCTTAGTAAGTAACGGGGAAATCTGGGCCTCCCCTTGGCTTTAACAAGTACAGGGAGTTCCCTTTTTATTATTATTCAAACGGGTAGTCGGTTCCTTATTTCCGTATGACGACTGAGATCGAGAGCTTTATTTATTAATTTCTCTTTTTGTGAGGGTAGGCTTCTCGGTTCGCTTATTGACCGAGCGTGTGCTTTTTGTAGCCGCTCTATTTTACCAGGGCGTTTCGTTATGGAAACTCAGAGTTTAGTTGGGTCGTGGTTGATTTGAGACCCGTCCAACGATTACATTGGGCCTGTGGTTGATCTGGGACCCGCCTAACAATACCCTTAGGCTTGTGGTTACGACCCGTTTGAGGAGGCGAATCCTGAAGTCCTACACCGGGGTTTCTAATTTGACAAATCGTTCCTTTATCTGGGAGACTTGATATTGTTCACCTTACTATCAATATATACTATTATTCCTCATATTATTTTTGGGTTTCTTTCTCGTATCGTCTTTTGGATAGACTTGTTTATTGAAAATGTGAAATGGTTATCCAACACATGTTCAGGTGTAGTAATTTAATTATAGTAAATCTCAATAAATGTGAATGGTCCAACTTTGAATCAGATATAATCTCAAAGGTTGTACCTTAATCCACACTGAGTAAATTTTTATAATTTACTCATGTTCCACGGTTGGTTGTGGGGTCCAGGTATGGATCAGGATTCATCTGATGTGTAGAGGAGAGCGTTAGGATGGTGTATCTAGGCGTCCTCCGTTTTGTTGACCAAATCCTTGTTTCCTTTTGTTTTCTTTTGTTAGGAGTAGTTTGTAGTAGGTTAGTGAGGTCGTTCCCACGTCTTTTGATGGGATTGTCCTCTCCTATATGTATTTTATTTTCTTTTAGTTTCCGCTGTAAAACTTTGTACATACTCTGGATTATATATATATATATATATATATATTTGTTGGATGTTCATGTATTGTGTGTTAAATGTGTGTGCTTTCCTTAAAATTTAGTATGATAAGTTAAAAATATCAAATTCTTGGTAATTAATTAAGCCTTTCGTGTACTAGTAATCGAGTAAACGTGGCAGGATTAACACCCTTAATTTAGTTATTATTTCTTGGGTGTGACATCCTTCGGTGGTATCAGAGCATGACTGTTTAGTCGTGTAAGACACGATGTCGGTCATGTATTAATGTGGCCACTTGTTTTTCAAGGTTGAAGTCAGTATAGCACACATAACAATACATGTCATCCACTTAGGTCTGAGTGAGGGTAGGTTAAAGATTTTCATCATACTTAAGTATAAGCGGAAACTCTTCATAAAATCAACCAGTAGCATGAACTAAATAATTTCCCTATTTTTCAGATCTTCGCTCTCACATCATGGTTCACACTCGGAGCGCACAGGCTCGCCAAGACCCCGCTGATTCTGCTCCTGTCCCATGAGGTTCTTCAGCCCGTCCTAGGGCCCCCCTTATCCTAGTACCAACCTGTGTCGATGCGAGAGAGGGTGATATTCTTGACACGGCTAGTTCTACCCATCCCTCACGCACAACACCGGGACCTCGTACCCATTCTATCCCTCTTCCACCACCCATTCCGCCAGGGGTCGTACCCGAGAGGGCGGCCTCTGTTCACTCTGCCCCTTCTAGGCAGGTGCCTCCCCCGATTCACCCTCACCCTGTGGCTAGGGATCAGCTCGCGGTACATCCGTCGTAGGTACCTCAGCCACCACCCCCCATCGTATTCGCACCTGGCACGCACCCATCCCAGCTCATGCAGGCCTTTTTTGCTGGGTTGGCCCAGTTCACTGCCCAGGCGAGCTCTTTCGAGACCCACCCTGCACGAGACCCTTTCTTGCAGGCGTTACGAGAGTTTGAGCGGCATCATACCCCCAGGTATGATGGCAGCGGCGGATACGACGCCGCTGAGGAGTGGCTTGCGTCTGTACAGGCCACTTTCCAGTTGTCTCGTAATCCCGAGGCCTTTATGGCCGAGCTGGCGACCACCTTGTTCGAGCGAGATGCTCGGCACTGGTGGGCGACCCAGGAGCCTCAGCACACTGGAGGCGTCTGAGCGATGTCATGAGAGCATTTCTCGGATCGCTTCCGTGCTAGGTTCATGGGAGAGTATCAGCTCTCAGCATTACGCCACCGCTTTGAGACCCTGACACAGGGGTCTCGTACAGCACACCAGTATGGAGAGTTGTTCATCAGACTCTCTCGTTACGCACCGGACTTGGTAGCAGACCCTTCCCGCTGCCGAGCACGTTTCATCAGAGGCTTCCATCCAACCCTCGCGAGCGTGCTCGATATTTACCCTGGTACCTCGGTAGAGTTCTTATTGGATAACGCCGAGTACCAGGAGGGCCTCATCGGTGCACGAGCGGCAGCCCGTAATGTCCGACCACGCACCGATGTTGCCTCTCCCTCCACATCTACCCCACCTACACCCTTGCCTAGCCGGAGGCCTCAGCAATACCCTTCGAGACCTCTTCAGGCTCAGCCGAGACTTCTTCCTTCTCGATCCGGAGTCTGCCACACCTGTCAGCAGCCCGGTCATTGGTCACCTCAGTGCCCAAACCGTACTGCTAGACCCGGGCCAGTAGTAGCACGTCCATCATTTCCCCCTATTGGTCGAGGCGCGCCAGCCCCGCCTCGAGGCGGAGTGCGCGACGGACGAGCACTAGTTGCACGACTGGTGGCCCGAGTTCACGCCTTAGTGTCCGATGAGGCAACTCCAGAGGACTACGGCGAGGAGTATGCCTACGAGGAGACTCCATACACCACACTCATTGCAGGTATGCTTTACATTTCGGGCTGCCTCGCCTTTGTACTTATCGATACGGGGGCTAGCCATTCTTTCGATTATGACTATGCAAACAAAAATATTTCAGTTATGACCATAAGTTTTTTAATTAATTAATTTAATTTAAAATAAATTTGTTAGTGCATTAAGAAAATAATACGTGTTGATGCATATATCTCAAGCATGAACTATATTAATTAATTAATTAATTTATTAATGCATTAATAATACATTTAATGATTATAGTACATTTTAAGATTATTTCTCTCACACGGTACTAGTTGTACCGTGCACATATTTTCAAAAAAAAATATCGCACGGTAGATTTTCTATCGTTCTGGCTATTTGATTAAAAAAATCGTCTTTCTTGGTTACTTTTATCATTACTATTTCATAATTACCAAAAAAAATTCTGTAATACGTGGATCCAACTAACTTGATAAATTTTTTTATAGAAAATCTTGTATAACACTAATTTTTACTACTTTAGAACTTTTCCTATTTTAAATGTTTACGAGATATTACCCTAGAATAATATAAAAATACCAACATGTATATGCAAAATAAGATTTGATACATATAATAATTACGCAGATTTTTTTAAACCTTTTAATAGTTTTTTTAAACAATTAAAAGTGCATTGAAAAAATAATAAAATGCTAGATATATGCAGTACTCAAAATCAATAATTAATGTTGGCATGAAAAATGATTTCCTATTTTGATTTTTTAATGAAAATAGATATGACTTTTATAATTAGCCTTTGATTTATTCTAAATATGATTTACATTCATAAATATGATTTACAACGTGCAAAATATGTGATTTATTCTAATTCATACTGATTAGATCACAAGGCACAACATAATTTGAGATTTAGCTATATTTTTTATTTAAAAAAGTTGCTATAAGTATACTATAGATTATTATCCATCTCTCAAATTTGTTAAACTACGGTTTAATTAAGTTGAAGTTTTTTATTTCAGTCCCTCTATTTATCTGATTCCAGATATGTCACTGCATCATATTTGCTTCCCACTTACTTTGAGTATAGATCTTCTGCTATAAATTCTTTAAAATACTGAAAAGTCTTCATTTCAATTAATAGTTGCAATTTAATTTAATATAATAATATCTGTATATCAAAAGTCAAGATGCGTAGAATAAAATAACCCCCCTTCGATTACTCTTGGATCGGTTAGACTTTTGACTAGAATTAATTGTCACTTATATCGAAACCTTTTTATATGTACAAAGTAAACTTCTTATTTAAATGATAACCATTAACCAAACAAAGTTGCGTATTTCTGTTCTCACGTCAACTGTTACAAACTTACAATTGCACCTCACAGTCATGATTAGAATAAGAGGATCCTACTTTTTGCTAAGAATAATAGTTAGTCACGGATCCGTATTTGCTATTATATTTCGAAAAAAGGAGGATTCTGATTTTCAAGTTTTCACCGTCAGATTAGATTTTAAGAGTTTGATCGTCATTGTTGACATTCAGAAGGGCTGTAAATTTTATTCATTCATTTAAATCCAACGATTCAAAGATAAAAACAGGAGGCAAATTCTGCTACGGATCAAAATTAACTTGATTGTACTATTATTGAAGCAAAACCAACTTGATTGCACAATTATTGATAACGATCAATGATTGTAATTGATTTGAGTTTAATTTTTTTGTCCATAGCAGATTCACTCAAAACAGGATCTTATTATTAATACTTGGTTTTTATTACTATATTAGTTGCATATTATATAAGCAACTGCGCTATCAGCCGGACTCATATCTCATCATTTCTTTTATTTTCACTCACCCGCCAAATTACAACTCACTCTCTTACAACTTACAACCAAACAATCTTACAAAAACATCAATTACAAAATTATTTGATTTGAGGGACCAATTTGCATTATTGATTTTAGCATCGAGATTAATGGAGGCTGCAACGAGCGAATTTGTCTTGAGTAATTTGATATTGTATCTTCTAAGATGTTATAAATGTGAACATTAAGGACATGTTTAGACTGTAATTTTTTGTAGGAATATGAATTATTAAGTTTGGGTATTTTTCTGTCATTTTCTCCGTTCAATTTCCATGGGAAATCCGACTGATTTTTTTTCCTAACAATTTATAATGATTTGCGTGATTTTTTGGAGTTCAAATATTCATTCTCATTTTCATAAAGATGTTGCAGAATACACAATGAAAAATAATCTAGTTATAAAGAATCCGTGCCCATTTTCAAAAAGTTTGTCACCTCTGAATAAAGCGTAAAGGTGTGATATGTGGCCATATTGATGTTGGACATGACTGCTCTCTATATCTATTCATTTGAGTTGCTAACTTCGGTATCATTTCTCTTTTCTATTATATTTTATGTATTATTTTGGAGCATCGGTTACAAATGAGCCGCCATAGGCGTCACTGCTTCCTTTTTTGTGAAATTTCTCAACATGATTTGCTTTCGATCTAAGCGACATAGTAAGAATTTTGTGATTTAATTTGACTGAAAGAGAACAGATCTAAGATAGAGCCACTTTCTCTTTATCCAAATCACAAACTCTAGCTCTCGGCTCTCGTTGTAAGGTAGGAAACAAAAATAGAGAGTGAGAGAGTCAATCAGAGAAGAGAAAGAGAGATCCAATCGGAGAGATAAATCGAGAAAAATATATTTTTCACTATAAAATGCTACACATAAAACACTATTCATTCTCATATAGAATCTACAAGGAAATAAACAATAACAACTATATCAGCTATTATATAATATTTATCATCAAAGTAATGACAAACAATATCTTCTAATTTCAATATTCAAATAAAATCAAATATCATATTTGTTAAAAGAAATAAAGGAAAAATAAATCAAAACTAAAGCATATTTTAATTATAATTTATCTTTTTACTTAAATTATTAAAAAGTAAAATGTAATTGTAAAAATTAAAATGATGTTAAATAAGATTTAAAAAAATCCTGGTATAAATATAATTGAATTAAATATAGATTTCATAAATTTTGAATTTTATTTTTTTATTCTTTATTCGAAATTTTTTCTTTTTATTATTTTATAAACAAAAAATTAAAATTTTGGATTAGGCTGAAACATGGATTGTTACACCACATGATTTCAGATGAAATCTGATCCTTTCCGAATATAAGCCGGAAGGCGTCGCACCAGATCTCCTCTCTTCAGTCTCCTCCGTCACCTCCTCTTCGTTCTCTCCTCATTCTCCAAGCAGAGAGTTTATTCACTCAGCGATTCAGAAACCATTGACTTCTACCTTCGTCTAGATATACGAGTTCTGTAATCAGTCCGTAGTCGAGGCCTGTGCGCTGTTAGAATATAAATAGACCGAGATAGACGGAGGAGGTTAGTTTCGAGTTTCGACCTTGTTTTAATTGGTTGTTGTTACGATACACCGTTGTGTTTAACCGATAGTGAGTGCAATGTGTTTGATGAAATGCCCCACACAGTATGTGGCCAGCTTAGCGGGTTTTTTTTATTTTTTTTAAAATCTTGTTATTATGGATTCATGTCAATTCCAAGTATTGCTTTTTCTAAAGAGAAAGAAACAGGTTAACTAAACTGATGGTTTTTCTTGCTTTTGCTAATGGATCAAATGGCCAGGGTCGTAAGGTACCAGAACTGGTTCTTTTCGTGCTTACTGGAATTTATGTTCTTTTCTCTGTACTGTGTACCAATTTTTCTGATATTGAATGGTTCAGCATGAAGTACTGTATTTACTGATCAAACACTTTGCAGCTACAACACGACACTAACTGATGTGATCTATATTTATGGATGGATTAAGGCAATTATAGAAAATATAACCTTACCAACACTCGGAGCAACATAACCCTCCGGGACTTGAGGCCTTATTTCAAATCGAACCGACCACATAAAAATGAACATTCTTAGACCAATTAGTTCTTCAGTGTTTAGATGCATTTCTGGTAATGGAAACAGGCAGCAAAGTGTGTGTAACAGTTGATGAAAAAAATAATAATTTGTGCTTTATTTATTATTCCAGTAATTACCAAGCCTGCATTCTGCTTTCCAGCAACCGTGTTGCGAAAACATTGATTGCAAATTTGCTTGATTTAATTCGCATTCTGATTTTGGCACCAAGAGTAACGGCGGAGGCGTTGAGCAAATTATTACCTCCTTTCAATACCCCTCGGTCTTGATTGGTCTGATATTGAATCTTCTAGAAGGTTCTAGATGAGAGTACTAAAGGTATGGTATGTGGCCGCATTGGCATCGGGCTTGACCGCTCTCTATATCTATTTCTCTGGCGTCTCCAACTACGGTACCATTTCTCTTTTCTCTTTTGTTTATGTATTCTTTTGGAGCATCCCATTCCTGATATACCTCTTTCAAAGTTAATAAAGATTTTACTTTACTCCAATGATCACACATTCACACTTGATAGTGAAATACTATTTTCAAATCAACATTTATGATTTAATATTTTTTATTTTTAGTGGGGTCATGAGCGCACTCCCCTAACAATTACCATTAATTCCAAGGCAGGCTGACAATTTTATGATTTATTTTGGTTCCAGTGTGCTGGTTGTGTTAATTGCAGTGGAGTCCCTCGATTTTTTTTCTATTTGCACATGGAGACCTTATGCTTATTTTTTCAGGTTTTTTAGTAATACTAAGCTGTTGAAAATATGAGTGATTGATTTGTAAAATCTTGGCAGTACGTATGGTCAACCCAGAAGGAAAGTTTTCTGAGATGAGTTCTTCATTTTCAAAGTATGTTACATAATAACGGATTCTAGTGCTGTTTTGCTCACACTTGCAGTGCTATTGACTTGTGTGGGCACTGGAATCCTTATTGGAATCCCAGTAACATACCTTCAAAATGATGTACCCACAAACAAGTTTGCTCACAGTTGCAGTTCTATTGGCTTACCCTCAAATATTACATAGATAATTTCTGGTCAAACCTTTCTTTCATGGTGTGCTGTTTTGGTGTTTAATTGTAAAATTGGAGGGTAAATGGTGGCTGTTAGGTTTAAATTTAGTACAATTTAAGCCTAGTCGAGGTTAGTAAAAGAACTTGAGGTCATTTGAAATTGGGTTTAGCAATTAACGATGCTTTAACTAATTTGAGGCTTATTTGCACTATCGAAATTGTCATTACTACACTGGTGAAGTCACCTACCAATGTGTACCTTCCATTAGTTTTAACTCCTACTGGAAAATACTTCTTACTTAAATCCACATTTTTTATTTTATTGAGAACTATCATTTGTCTAATTCTACCTTTCCGTCAGATGATATATATGAGCTTTCAAGAACGGATAAAGGAGCCTTGGCAGCATTACAAATTGGTTTTAGTAAGTGTGTGGTAAGTCTTCATCTATTTAAAAAAAAATAAAGATGGGGGTCAAACCTCCCAACATTAATATTCACAAGGGATTCCCCATCCGTGTTTCAAATATGATATAAAATTCTAAATCATATTTAGCTGTTTATTTTTATATTTGAGTTAGTTTCAGAAAAGGGCGCATGGTGCAGTCTATCTGAATCCTCCTCTTTGTTGAAAGTTCAACAGTGCCAGCTGTGACTTCTTATTATTTTTTTTAATTTGCCCAAAAAATGTGCAGAATCATAATGGATTGGGGTTAGAAGCTGTCACAGCCAAGGATTTCTGCCAAGTAACGTTGAAGTATCCTAGCGACACAGTCTCTTCATGGGTGAGTCTGTATTTATAGATATAATATTGCTTATTATATGCAGTCAATATATTTTTGCAAATGAACCCTTAACTGTCATATGTGCCCTGAAAATAACAAATACCTCATGTTCTCCTTGAAAACATGAGAATCCGCTCTTATTTCCAAATTTCTCCAAAAGTACCCCAAAGATCCTTCTTTATACTGATATACAAAGAACCATTCTAGAAGAAAAGGGGTACTTTGGATGTTAGGGTTCCAGAGGACACTTACGATTTAAAAAAGAAAATGCACATGGATTCCTCTTTTCATGTATGTGAATGTCTTGGGGTTTGGGGGGGCTGGTGGGAGTGGGAATGCATACAGCACTTATTTTATTTCTTAGAAGTTAGAAGTAAACATTAAGGTTCTCTGTGGTGCATAATTGAATTTATTTACTGTATTTTACTGGTTTCTTATATTTTGACTGCTATTTCAACTCTCTTCTTTCTACAGAGGGATGCAAAAACAGGAGAGGTAGAGGGCTTATCATTTGACTTCAATCTTTGTGAAGCTGTTTCCACATGGGAACAGGTAGGAAATATGTCTTTGTTCAATTGAAAATAGATTAGAGGGACTCCTTTGGTTTCCAAAAATGGCATACAGGAATTTTATACAAGGTTATTTATTCTAGGTAAGAAATAGTACAACCATACTGACGAAGGAGTATATTGATGCTTTGCCAAATGAATTTTATACAAGGTTATTTATTCTAGGTAAGAAATAGTACAACCATACTGACGAAGGAGTATATAGATGCTTTGCCAAATGGTTGGCATGAATACGCATGGCGCAGAATCAACAAAGGAAACCTATTGTAAGTGCCATAAGTTATTTGTAACGACTTTTCTATTTTCCCCTAGAAAACATTAAACATTTCATTGGTACTTCTTGAAGGCTAGAATTATCTAATAGATCCCTCCATAAACCATAGTCAAATGGTTTTAAGGCGAAGCAGATTTTCAAGGGTGCGTTTGGATGAAATCGTCCATTAGTGGGGTTAGTGGCTACCTAACAAATTCGAAACAGTCGCTAACCCCCCCCCCCCCCCCCCCAACAACAACACACACACACAATCTTCACACCTAAACATAGAACAGTGATTCGGAATAGAACCCATGTGGCACTATTTACTCCACATTATTAACCATTAAAAACTTGCAGGAAACTTGATGATCTTTTCTTAACTTTATCGACACAATAGCTCGCTAATTGTGGAGCATGAAATGACACTCAAATTTAAAACACAACTGATCTATAAGTTGAAGAATGTGTTTATAAACTTTTTTCTATTTTTAAGTTTTTTTATCAAGTAATTTGAAATTTCATTGTAAAAAATGTCAAGATAACCCATTGTCAAGTGATCTCTCCTCTTTAAAAAAAATGATCATGCCTCCTACTGCTCTCGGGTGTCCCTTTAATCCATCTAAGAAACCCCAAAAAATGATGGTCCTGACAGCAACCTGAGCCATTCAAACAGAACTCCAAAAAAAGGCATGACAACTCACTTCGTACAAATCAGAAATGCTCACTTTTGACTGCTATATAATACAAACTACAAATCATGCAAGCTCACTTTTGTGCATCAAATCATCACTTATCACCTTACAATCTATTGAGCTTCCTCACTACTAAGAAACCCATTTTTCTCTAACTCTCATGCACATTCCTGTCTTAAAACTATGCTTAATGCTGCCATACCTGAGCACAACCTTCAGCCATAGGTCCAACCGGATCAGCTGCCTTTTCTTCCTATAGCTATTCTGTATCAGTGGTTCTTTGATATGAACTAGCATCCGTTTTATACCATGTCTCCCAATGCCCTTCCTAGTTAGGGGTGATTTATGATCAAATGAAGTGTGGTTTCATCCTGCTGAATACATGTGAAGTTCAGCACCTGACATAACGGCGAAGTTCATCATCCTCTTGGATCATGTCCTTGCTACTCTGCTGTAGAATACAGGCAAAGTTCCTGTTCGAACACTCTTTTTTAGTAAAGCATGTTTTAATAGGTACAAGTTCGTCATGTAGGAACAGAAATTGTTTGCCGTTACTATGCTAGTTTTAATATTTGCAAGGCTGTGCGTGGCATTTTGAAATCGCAGGGAACTTTAAATCTGCCCCCAACAACAAATTGGTCTAATATAACTTTTTTTCCTTTTTCATTTTTTTCAGAAATAATTGCAACAACAAAACATTGTGCATGGAAAAACTAAAATTAGTTGTTCCAGAAACACCCCCATATGTTCCTCGTCAGTTTAGAAGATGCGCTGTGGTTGGCAACTCAGGCGATCTTTTGAAAACGGATTTTGGAGAAGAAATTGACAAGTTTGATGTCATAATTCGAGAAAATGGTGCCCCTATCCAGGTTTTAGTTTATCTCCGAAAGGCTGCTTTTGCAAAATAACACAACACATTTGTCATTTGCAATGAGGTCCCTCCATTAATGTCTCAAATCTAGGGATTAAGTTGGATTAAAATAATATCAAGTCTACTACTTGTTATTGCATTTAGTTAGTTTAATTTATCTGATATTTTTATTTGCTTTCAAAACTTTGAAATCCTGATCTCAAAAAAATACATCAAGTAGTTTTTTCAAAAGACATAGTTTGTCTTCTGTCAACAGTATGCTCTAAAGTTGGTGTCAATCGAAAGTAACCTATACATTTGACTGTGGCTATTGATAGGGCAGTATTTGATCTTGTTTCTTACTTTATTGTCACAGAATTATACTAAGCATGTGGGAAGAAAGAGTACTTTCAGGATCCTTAACCGAGGATCTGCCAAGGCACTTGATAAAGTCGTGGAATTAGATGGTATTAGTATATTTTCATGGTGAAACCAGGGATCTGCCTTTTGGTGCCACCAGATACCACTTATATATGGTCCAAAATCCAATGAGTTACCAATCCAAACTGTTTAATACTTGCTAAATCACATTTAATTCTCAGACTTTTAAAAGTATTCTGTCTTGAAGTTTGTATGAAAGATCGATGCATGTGATAAATTAACCGGTGTGGATAAATAAAGTGCATTGATCTTTTTACTTTTCCTAAGCTGCAAAAGTAATATATGGAAATGAGGTGATTATCTACAAGAATGTATAACTGATGAGCTTCATTTAGTTCAACTGTTTGAATTAGCCATTTCGTGACAGATTTCATAAGCTAGTGGGTGTCCTGGGCACTGAGGTCTAGTGCTACTCTGGATTCTTCTTCTATGTAATTAAGTTTTCAAACATATTGATTAAGGTACATTCAATGCAGAAAGTAGAAATGAGGTGCTGATTATAAAGACGACCATCCATGATATCATGAATAAAATGATCCTGGTATATTTCTTTGATTTTTTTTCATGCTGTTGTTAATTTGTATAAGAGCTAAAATTTCTCATTTTAATTTAATCCTTCTTTTAATCTGTGAAACATAGGAAATTCCAATAAGAAACCCAGTGTACCTAATGCTAGGCACCTCATTCGGTTCTTCAGCTAAAGGCACAGGTCTCAAGGCGCTTGAATTCGCCCTGTCCATGTGTGATTCTGTTGATATGTATGGATTCACCGTTGATCCTGGCTATAAAAAATGGTACCTTGAAAAAAATTCTCAACTGAAATTCTTGGGAAAAAAAATTATTTTCACATCTCATCATGGTGGCTGAGAACCAAATTCAAGTTTTGTACATTTTTTTTCAGGACGAGATACTTTTCGGAATCAAGGGGAGGTCATACTCCTTTGCTTGGGCGAGCTTATTATCAAATGATGGAATGCCTTGGGGTAAGCAGCTTGCTCTGAACCTCAACTCAGCCCCAAGCATATTAGGATCATTAGTCCTCCAAAATTTTCCAATGATAAAAATGCATGCATGAGCCTCATCTAAGCTCCCAGCATTACTAAGATTTATCCAAGACAGTCTCAATACCTCTGAGTGTATAACAATATCTAACCCTCTTCAAAATGTGCTATTAATGCCAGTAAACATTGAAGTAAAGCACCAATTAAGCTTCAATTAACCCAATGTAGCCTGAATATATCCTTACTGTGCAAATAAACTCCTCGAGAGCAAATTTTGAACAAAAATTTCATTGGCTTACATCATGACAGCTTGTGAAGATACACTCTCCAATGAGAGCAAGCCCTAATAGAGTAGTACGGTGGTTGCCAAGCCCGGGAATAATTAATGCTGCTCGAGTTGCATCTGAGAAAATCTTACGGTAATTACTTCAATTCTTTCTTAGTGTTCCAGTATTATTTTTGCCCACAAAGTGTCAACAGTCCACCCTCTTCATATAAGCAAATCACTGGACTGTTCCTGATACAAACATATTAGTACACTGGTCAAGTGCATAAACTGGTGTTATTGGTTGAGAAACACCCAGAGGTGTTTCATTGAGTGAAGTGCTATCAACAATACCTCAGGAGGTGATTGCAATTGATTTATATAATGTATTTCTTCTGAAATTTTGATTTATTTAGTGTTAGGCTGTTAGCTAACTTACAATTTCCCTCCTTTGGCACATACTAGGAGGGTAGGGGCAGGAATTGAGGGTCCATTGCACGCTTGTTCTATTATTAAGAGGAGAGAGAAAGCAATGGAGAAACGAGAAAATATGGTTCAGTCCGGCCTAAGAGAGGCTGCAATCAGACATCAGGAATACACCGAAGGTGCTACGTTGTATCCACTGGAAAAACACCCTGGTCATGGAATGGTTTGCATGGTTCCTTCTAAATAGAAAATATTATATTCTTGAAACTCAAAAAGATAAATTAGATACCTGATTTTTAGTTCAACAATACGTCTTATATTAATTTTGTGTTTGCTTTTTCTACGACACAGCTTTAGTGCGGATTTGTTGAGGAAATAGGAAAAGGCTTCAGGCCTCATGTTAGTATTGTAGCAGAATTAAAAAATTTCAATTTTTTCAAATAATTTGCAGTTTCTTGTAACGGTATAACACTATTTCTATAGCTTTGGTATTGTTTTTATTTTTCGTGTTCTTTTAGTGAATCTGTCCTTTTTTTACTTCTATTTTTTGTGTGGTTCTTTTAGTGAATCCGTCCTTTTTTTACTTCTAATTTTTGGCTGCTGTTATTTATTTGTTTATTTTGTTGGCAAATGCTACATCATGTGTTACTAAAAATATATTCGATTGGCAGATTTGAATTCGGATGTATTCTCTGGATAGAAAATCTTCAATCAAACATAAAACATCAAATGAAGACGAAACCAGGGAATAAGCATAGGATTCAAATTTCCAAAAAAAAATAGTTTTGAAACATAAGATGTATACAATATACGATTCCATCAGTGAGTTTTGGTAAATATTAGAATCACTAATGAAGCATAAGTTGGTAAAAAAAATACGAAGAAACACATTCAAAATTCCATCAGTGAGTTTTGGTACACAGTTAATATCATCTGACTGTAAGTGTTACGTGCAAAGTGTTTATACTGACTGTAAGTGTTACTATATATTGTTTTTTTAAGTGCAAGTGTTTTAAGTTTAGTTTGAAAACACCAAAAGAAAAAAAAATTGAAAAATGATATTTGATACTATAATTATTTCTGAAAAAATATGATTATATTTATTACAAGTGTTTCAAATTAATATGATGAGTATATACATCTCATACCAAGTATTGGTTTTTAACTATCCAATTTTTTTTTGTGAAGTGCAAATGATTATACTTTTTTTTTAATTCATTGTCCGTAGACTTACAACACACACCCACAAAAAAATTAGAAAACAAACTTGAAAACCCCCCATAAAATTACCTCTGTCGAGGCTTGAACTCCAGACCTCTCTCATGAAGATCTTGTATCTTACCACTATATTAGGTAGGGCTTGACTGCAAATGATTATACTTGCTAATGGCATGGCTTAAATTAATATATCGATTTGTATAACATTTAAAAATGTGCAAAAGCTGCTTTTTATTTAGTAATTGTGAACATTTAATTTGGAAATGAAAGAATTTAATGGGAGACGGTTAAGCAAAATGTCCTAGTATGAAATAAAAAATTAAATACAAATAATCTAGGGAAATTTTTTCTCATGCCACTTAAAACAGAGGTAATTCTGATAATGCCACTCAAAACTGATTTCTCTCTTATTTGCCCTCCAAAATTTGATTTTGCTTCCAAATATGCCACTTTGTCTTTATTTTGTAATTTCTACCCTCATTTAAAAAACAAATTAAATATCATGACCAAAATACCCTTTACGACTTTACATGTTTCACCTAATCGAACGAGTCAGACTCGCGAATTAGATCAAACCACTTTCGACTCGACCATATTCGACCTTCTCTCTTGCGACTGAAGAACGGTAGAAATTTCCTTTTCATCGATTCTGACCTCCTCTCCATCGATCTCTCAGAACTGAAGCATCGCACGATTTCCCATCGATTCACCTATTTCTCCCCCATCGGCAGAACCAAATGGAACCCTAGCACCACTAGCTTCATCGACCTCGCTGAGCCAGCTCCGCTCTGCCCTGTGGAGTTCTCCGTTCCGATCTAAGGTTAGTTTCAGTACGTGATATTTGCTATTGTTGTCTCCTTCCACTGTTTCAATTTAATTTAGGCATTGAGCAGTCAACTATTTTTCTGTGTGCAGGAGGTATCTGGAATTAGTATTATTAATTCAACTGTTTCTGACATTGGACAACATATGAGCAATC
Organism: Eleocharis quinqueflora; assembly: GCA_964058865.1. NCBI lineage: Eukaryota > Viridiplantae > Streptophyta > Magnoliopsida > Poales > Cyperaceae > Eleocharis > Eleocharis quinqueflora. Next base: position 73,773 of record CAXKVX010001589.1, read on the forward strand.
TATTTTATGTCAGGTATAGCACTTTGCATGCATATGCAATCTTAGACGGGCACATGTCCTTTTTGTCAAGTATATATAAAGAATATCTACTTATTGTAATTTTTTATTTTTTTTCTCAAGTATGCAAATTGTTTGAGTGTTTGCATATTTTTTCTTATTACTCATTGGTGATATTTCATGTGTGTTAATTTTCTGCTGGATGCATTTTGAGCAAAGAATCTGAAGCTACAATCTACTAATCTAGCATGAATTTATAAAATTCTCTTAAATATTTTCAGGTGGAGAAAGGATATGGTAGAGCACATTTTGAGCATGAAATTGGCACATTTTGTTTGGTTAATTATTAAGTTCAATGTATCAGGAAGTATGTAGAAGTACTCTTTTGCACTCTTCTGTTATTTTCATGTTGTCTGTGTTATTTGAATGGAACTGAAGTAGTTGAACATGCTATCATGTTATCTTCTGTTATATTGTTAGTTGAATGATATATGTTAATTAAATGTTATCTGTTTGTTGAATGGATATCTTGTTAGTTGAATTGAACTATAGATCAATGATCATTGAAACAAGAACGGATAGTGGTTCTGCTTTGGGGTTTTTTGGTTCATTAAATTGATACAAGAACGTATGTGTAGAGATACAAGAAAGTTACTTATTAAATGATCATTGATAAACAAGAAGTTATAGTTAATAGTTCTCAAACTATCAGCAACTCTTACATGCATATTTATCCTCAAACCCAATTAACAGGAATTACATGATAGGATCGATCAAATCATCAACGAGTAATAGTTTTCCAACCTTAATTCAGACAATAACCATATAATAACAGTTCCTTGACAACACAAAGATCGGTTGAACCAGTATTGTACCAGAATTGAAACAGACCCAATAACATCAGGTTCCAAACCGTTAACAGACCAGTATCATACCAGGTTCAAAAAAAGTTACTTATCAAATTCACTCAAAAAAGCTTAAAATGATGATCAATATTCCATAAGCAACATGTGTGATACAACAACAACAAAAATACAAGTGCAGCTCTAATTCTCAGCTCCCTTATCAAAAAAAGAGAAATAATAATAATAAAAATCTCTCCCAATAAACAAAGAAAATAGTTGAATGATCTCTTGAGTCAACCTAAGCATCACTACCTTCCCACAAAACTTCCTACAAAACTGCAGCATACAAAACTGATACAACATACAAAACTTCCTTCAATTAAAATCTCTCCCAATAAACAAAAATAGTTAAATGATATCTCGAAAGTTTCTGGTACAACAACATGAACTGGTACAACAGTATAAACATCCTACTGGTACAATAGTATGAACTGGTACAGCAGCAATCGACAAGAAAATGGTATCACTAGCAATGGCACTGATGGACGAAGATGCTTGCTTCGAGCACATTGCTTTGTTGCGATGCATGACGACAGATTTAGGGTTCAAGTGGTGAGTCGAGCACACTTCAGCTAGGGTTTCCCGTTCCAGCAATGGAGAACGAAGGAGGAGTACTGCTCTGGCGATGGTGATGGCGATGGAGGGATGAATAAGGCTCCATCTAGGGTCCTGCTTCTAGGGTTCTTGCGAGAGAGAGTGAAGGTCGACTCTGATCGAGTCGTTTTGATCCAATCGAATAGAGTTGTAGACTCGTAAATGATCCGGTCGAATAGGTGAAAGAGGTGAGGGGCAGTATTGTCCAGAAATGTAATTTGGTTTTTTTAATTAAGGCACAAATTATTAAAATAGCCAAAGTGGCATTTTTGAGAACAAAATTAAAATTTGGAGGGCAAATAAGAGAGAAATCTGTTTTGAATGGCATTATCAGAATTTCCTCAAAACTGAGTGGTACGAGAAAAATTTTCCCAATAATCTAATAGTCTAGTGATGACTAATTAGAATGACTTCAATGAAATCACAGATTCAAATCCGCGTGAGCACAAATAGTCTTATAGCATCTTAAAGAATGTTTTTTGAATGTTGTATCTTACATATCTCGCTGAGAAACATTTAAAAGTAATAAATATTAGTAACTAACAAAACCCTATTTTTTTTTAAAAAGGAAACGGTTAAGGGACAATTAAAAAACTAGTGAATTAAATAAGATAGAATTGAAAAAGTTAGTGGGAGACACGTAAGAAAAACAACTAAAATGATAGCAGTAATTTTTTATAGGACCGATTAACAATTTTTCAATCTTTGTTTCCTGCTTTCGTCCTTCTAACTAACTTTAAAAAAAGTTAAAAAAGTTAAACATGAATAAAAAATGAAAGTTGGACTATCCACACTCTTTTGAACTTTCCGCCCTACACACTATCCTACATATTTTGCACATAATGGGGTTGCGAACTAAATGAAACTTGTGTTCAGATTAGTTGAAAGAGGTGTTCATACTAGCTATTTCAAGTATGTTTTGGACGAAAATGGGTACAAAGTAAATGAAACTGGTATTCAGACTAAATAAGTAGGTGTGCATATTAGTTCAAAGAGGTATTCATTTTGCATTGTTTCAAGTCTGTTTTTGCATTGTTTTAAGTCTATTTTGCATAGAATGAGACGCATACTAAATGAAACATGTGTTTGTTCAGATTAGTTGAAAGCGATATTCATACTAATTGTTTCAAGTCTGCTTTTGCACTGTTTCAAGTTTGTTTTGTACAGAATGGGACACAACTAAATGAAACATGTGTTCAGACTAAATAAACAGATGTCCGAATTAGTTGAAAGAGGTGTTCATACTAGCTGTTTCAAGTCGGTTTTTGCACTATTTCAAGACTGTTTTGCACAGAATGGAGCGCAAACTAAATGAAACATGTGTCAAAACTAAATAAAATAGGTGTGCAGTCTGCAAACTAAATAAAATATTTGTGTATACTAAATAAAAACATGTGTTCATATTAGTTGAAACATGTATTCATACTAGTTGTTTCAAGAATGTTGTACATTTGAAACTGTAACTAATAATGTTCATCACAGAATGAGTCGCATACTAAATAAACAATGTATTCATATTAGTTGAAACATGTGTTCATACTAGTTGTTTCAAGAATGTTGTGTACTTGAAACTGTAACTAATAATGTTCATCACAGAATGAGGCGCATACTAAATAAAAAGATGTTCATATTAGTTGAAACAAGTATTCATACTAGTTGTTTCAAGAATATTATGCACTTGAGACTATAACTAATAATGTTCATCATAGAATGAAACGCATACTAAATAAATAAGATATTCATATTAATTGAAACAAGTGTTCATACTAGCATGCGAATCTAGTATGAACGCCTTAAAAAAAGTTAGTATGAATACATACATAGTTAGCATGAAAATCAAATAGTCTGAATAATAGAAAAATCAGTAATAATATCATGAAAGTTAGTATAAGCATCTTGGATTATTAGTATGAATATTAGCGACGTTAGTATGAATAATACTGCGAAAAGTTAGTATGAACACCTTGAAAATTAGTACGAACACCAGAGAAATTAATATGAAAACCTCTAAAGTTAGCCTCAAACATGTCCTTTAATCGGGCCCACCGGTAGGGGTGTAAACGAATCAGATATGGACGGATAATCGTCTTACCGTATCCTTATTCATTAAAAAATTTCGGATACGGATACGAATTCGGATAGTCTCGGATACGGATACGAATCAGATATTAATCGAATACCGAATACGGATCGAATATCGGACGGATACAGATACGAAACAAATATTATTCGGATAATAAAAATAATCCTTATTTGATATGTGTTTATCCAAATGCATCAATGAATTATAAAAAAATGTGATACATAAACACAAATTATATATAAAATTAATTAGATTTGTAATCTTCATACAAAATCCAATAAAAATATATATATAATATGAATTTTTTGGTTATGAATTTGAATACAATCGGATAATATCGGATATGGATATCTTCAATAACTTCGGATATTATTAGATTATAGCTAAACGGTCGAATACGGATAGATGATAGCCAAACCGTATCATTTTCCATTAATTTTTTTCGGATACGGAAACGGATACAATTATCTTCGAATATGAATACGAATCAAATAATTTTTGTTATTTTTCGAATACGAATCGAATCGAATAAAATCGGATATTATCCGATCCATTCACACCCCTACCCACCAGTCGGTTAGTAATATTTCCTTACACCAGGTGCAGTAGTAACATCAAGCTATCGCTCCATCGAGCGGATCGAAGCATCGGGCAGTTGACCCAAGCCACAGTTGCTGGCTTGCTGCCACACCACAGACCACACTTCTTCGGTTGCGCCATCCCTCTCTCTCCCTCTCTGTACAAATCTAACCATGGCCTCGGCTTCGGCCACGGCGGCGCTCCGCCATCTCCGCCTGAAAGTGGGGGCCACCTCCATTTCTCCATCTCCTTCTTCCGGTAAACTATTCCTCTACCCCGCGCCACACGCGAACAGAGCTCTCTTTCAGTCCTGCTCCGCTCTCTCTCTGCAAATCGGGCCCCACACTCGTCCTGGACTCTCCTATCGCCAATATCCCTTCGCTAGAGGTGCTCTCCTAGGCTAGCACCGCTTCTCTTTATTTATTACTTATTCTTGTTTCATTCACTAAGCAAGTATAGTTTTGTGCTTTAGCTTGGTCGAATTATCTCTTTTTATGCCCGTTCAATTGATAGGCCAAATACACCTAATCTTGTTGGCTTGTCTCTTATTATGGTAAATTAATTGCTTAGTTCTGTAGTTTGCAATAATTACTGATTTATCTGAGATAAGAATTTCTAATTAATTCTTGTTTAGATTGGTAATTAAGTTCGTGTTGCTTCAAATTTCAGCGAAGAAAGGGGGGAACCGAAGAAATGTCGTGGTGGCCTCTCTTTTTGGAGTCGGTGCGCCAGAGGCATTGGTCATAGGTGTTGTTGCTTTGCTTGTTTTTGGTCCAAAAGGTCTAGCTGAGGTACTATTAAGTAGGCCAATTTCATTTATTTTTCTTTAGTACTCAAAGAGAATTAGTGGTTTGATAACATCTTGTACATGTGTCTTTCTGCCTTAATTTGATTTTGGATTTTACTGTGGTTGATGTTAACGCAGGTGGCACGGAATTTAGGTAAAACCCTAAGAGCTTTCCAACCCACAATCAGGGAACTTCAGGTGAGCACAATCTTGTTTCCCAATTAAGAAATTGCCAAAGTTGGTCGAATACACAGCCATACCTCTTTTCTTTTCCTGGCCATGCATTTAGCTTCCTATCTTAATAAGTAACCCCTGTTTTGCAACCCAAATCAAGGTCTGTTTTCAGTCAATTCCAGTTTGAGGGGCTCAGCCCACTAACTTAGGTCTGTTGTCATAGCATTGCTGCTAACTTAGGCTTGCGCTACTCAATCTCGTTCCAGGCAGATATGTACTGGTTGCTAGAGTCATAAGTTCATTTGTTTTGCAGCTTGTTCTTTACTTGCAGAACATAAGAATCAAGCAACCAAGCACCTTTAAAGCTTACATTGAGTTTTCTATATTGTACTTTGTTTTTATGAATTAATTACATGTTTTTTTTATTATGAATAGGAAGTATCAAAAGAATTTAAGAGCACATTGGAGCGTGAGATTGGGTTAGACGAGGTGCCATCTTCTTCTCCACGTAATTACAGCTCTTCTACTGGTACCAATGCTAACCAGTCACCTCTCCTTGACCCAAGTAAGTAATTTATCTATTTCTTTATGGGAACTATTGTTTGAAGAGTTGGGTTGTATCCTGCCTTGCGGTGTGTAACATGAGAAAATCTTACTGGTTCATTAAGGTGCTGGTACTGTACGTTAGCCTGAGGTCTCGAATAGCCTACAATCGTAAAACTGTGAATTTGAACTCTTCAACTAGGCCTCAATTTTTAGCAGCCTTAACACTGATTATTAATTAAACTTCAGTTTTACCCAATTCATTGTTAATCCAGGCTCAATTTTCATGTAAAACTAAAGAAGAAACTAAAACAGTAGCTACTACCATCAAATTGGCAGTACATACATAATTGAAGAACTGATGGAGTCACTTCTTTCATTTGTGTTATGATTTTATTGTTTTCTCCTTGTTGTAATTGGAGATGGCAAACCAGCAAACGGTGCTTATTCAAGTGAAGACCTTTTAAAAGTAACTGAGGAACAGCTTGCTGCATCTATGGCTACTGCCGATGCACCCACACCCACCACCGGTACCCAAGGGCCGGAAGGTTCTAAAATTTTCCTTTCTATATCTCTTTAGAAAACATTCTTGGCCATTTATGATAGTTTTGCACTAATAGTATCATAAAATCTCAAATGCTGTACCTGAGCAGGCAGCGGGGGTGTTCTTGGGGGAAGTGCGAAACACATTTATGAAGAAAATTAAATTCGTTCCTCTTAATTAGAATCTCTTCTCATATTGCTTTTACCTTGCATTACTTCAGATGCTACAGTTACAAGCGCATCTTCTGAAGCAACACCACTTGATGCTACTCCAGTTGAGGCAGCTGCAGTTGCAACTTCCTCTGAAGGCTCACCCTCTATTTCAGGGAGCTCTAGTGAGACAAAATCATCTGAAAAGGCAACTGAGTGAGAGGAACATTGTTCTTTCTTTTATCAGAGCTTTTGAGACGAAACAAACCAAGTGAAGCATTTCTGCCAAGTTTTGTACGCTAGGAAAATTCTGCTAGTTGAGTTCTAAATTTAGTTGTTGTAATTTGATTTTATTGGGAATCTAAAATTCCATTTTTTTTTAATCTTTATGAATATCTTTTTGAATATTCTGGATAATCCATTACTGGCAACTGTTTATATAGCAAATGCATATCGATCTTTTGGATAGTGGATTCCTTTGGAAATAATCAGAGAAACAGAGCTTGAATATTTTACATAAAGCTGGGGAAAGTGAGCGTTTGAGCCATCTGTTTGAAATCTGAATTGGAGGGCCCTATATCAAGATTTGTGTCCGATCCGAATTGTGTGATTTATATCTTGTGTTCTTAAATTTTCATTTTTTAAAGTGAGATGAATGAGTTATGAGTCTAATGTTAGATATTATTTGTGTCTATATATATGAATTGTTCTATATTTCCTCTCTACATCAATGAACACTTCAAATTTAATTGTTCTTTTGTTCCATGTGGCATAATTAAGATGGATTACAAGAGGATAATTAAGATTTTTGTCCGATCAGAATTGTGTGATTTATTTCTTTTATGTTCCTAAATTTTCATTATTTTAAAGTAAGCAAAATGAGTCTAGTATTAGATATTATTTGTGTCTATATGAATCGTTCTACATTTCCTCTCTATATTAATGAACACTTCAAATTTAATTGTTCTTTTTTATATCATGTTGCATAATTAAGATGGATTACAAGAGGATAATGACTCGGAATATTTTCGATCTGTCGAATCAATAGAAACAAAAACTCTCCTCGATTGAAAATTAAATACACGTTCTCTTTGGGTGTGTTTTGGCAAGTGGAGTAATTACTCTTTAGTGACGGATTCATCATTTTGATCAGAAATAAACACAAATGACTATAAAAACATAAATTTCGGTCAAAATATTGAATATCATAATAATGAATAGATTTTTACAACAACAACAAGAACAAAGTCTTTAGTCCCAAACAAGTTGGATAGATTAGAAATAAAATGCAAATCAAGTAATGAAAAGATCGATGTAAATAATTGTAATATAACAAATAATAAATAATGAGTATGTTTTAAATATTAACAAAAGTAATATATGTAAAAATAGTAATATTTAGAAAATCAAATCGATGAAGATAAATCGAGACTGCCCCTACGGAATTTCATATTTTGAAAATTTTGCATAATTCTTCTATTATCAACACCATCGAACAAATTCTTTTTAATATTTCAAATAAATGAGGTAATGCATGTGAATTAATTCATATTGAAGACATTTGTGACAATTTTGCATAATAAAAACAAATAATCATTGGTTAACGTTAAATTTTATGAGTAGTTAAAAGGATTAGGGAGGAGCTTTTCAAACATTACACCAACGTCTTGCATTGCTTATGAAGTTTATGCATCTTTGATGCACACTAAAAAAATCTGATAAGCTAGCCCTGTAACTAAGGATGTCAATGGGTACAATACGGGTCGGGTGGAGCTATTTTCGTACTCGTATTCGCTTGAAATTACTCTTGCTCATATCCTACTCTTACCCGTTAAAATTTGACTTACTCTTATCCTATCCTGACCCATTAAAATTATTGGGTAACTGATAGGTAACATACGATACAAATAATATTAATATAATATTTTTTAGTTTTATAAATAAATCGTATTTTACACAAATACACCTAAAATCAATAATTTTTCATAAATGAGAAAAAAATAATATACAACGCTAAAAAAATAATATATAACGCGAAATCTTGCATAGATTATGAAGTTTATGCATCCTTGATGCACACTAAAAAATCTGATAAGCTAGCCTTGTAACTAAGGATGTCAATGGGTACAATACAGATCGGGTGGAGCTATTTCCGTACCCGTATTCGCTTGAAATTACTCTTACCCATATTCTACTCTCATCCGTTAAAATTTGACTTACCCTTACCCTATCATGACCCATTAAAATTATAGGATAATGGATGGGTAACAGACGATACAAATAATATTAATATAATATTTTTTAGTTTTATAAATAAATCGTATTTTACACAAATACACCTAAAATCAATAATTTTTCATAAATGAGAAAAAAATAATATACAACGGTAAAAAAATAATATATAACGCGAAATCTTGCATAGATTATGAAGTTTATGCATCCTTGATGCACACTAAAAAATCTGATAAGCTAGCCTTGTAACTAAGGATGTCAATGGGTACAATACGGATCGGGTGGAGCTATTTCCGTACACGTATTCGCTTGAAATTACTCTTACCCATATCCTACTCCTATCCGTTAAAATTTGACTTACCCTTACCCTATCATGACCCATTAAAATTATAGGATAACAGATGGGTAACAGACGATACAAATAATAAATATAATATTTTTTAGTTTTATAAATAAATCGTATTTTACACAAATACACCTAAAATCAATAATTTTTCATAAATGAGAAAAAATAATATATAACGTGAAATATTAGACTAGTGTTATAATTATACTATCAGTTTTTAAAAAAGATTAAACGAGATGATATTAACATTAAACAAATAATTAGTTGGATGAAATCAGTTTTGGTAGAATTCAAGAGACAAATGTTAATGTTCCGTTGAAAATTAAGAGTTTTTTAAAAGAGAATAATTAATTATATGATCTCCTAGAAAACTTAAATTACTAATTGACTAATTATTTTTACAGATTTTAAAATAGAGCATATATATTTATTTATATATATTATTTTATAACCCTATAGGGTAATGGTTACGAAATAGTCTTTATCCGTACTCCTATCCGTTTAGCTAACGAAAAAAATCTTACACATACACATCTTATCAAATATCAATACAGATCGAATAAAAGAGTAAAAAGTTTTGTTGACAGTTCTATCTGTAATACTAATTGAGGATCATGAAAATCTAAACAACATATACTAATTAGTATTGATTAACGTGCTAAATGTTGAATTCAATCCACGTGGTGTCCTTTTAAGATTAAAAACACTAGCATTAAGGTGCTAAATGCCAAGGTTATTAAAGTGCTAGTTCAGAAATAATTCAGAAACATACACAATTTATAAATTTTACTAGATCTATGTGCAATTTTACAATCTAGTGGTAGGCACTTATCTATCCTTGGACTATACTGGACCCGCCAGTGTAGCTGCTTACTCCACCCTAAATTCAACAAACTAAAGTAAATTAAGATGTAAATGAAATTAAAGACCAATTTTTCTCCTATTTACTTCACCTCAAAGATGGTGTAAAGTTACTCCACGTAGTAACAACAACAACAACAAGTTATGAAAAAAGTTTCGATTTTTTTATTGGAAATTAAATAAATAAATTATTATTAAACATAAAGAGTATTTGAGAAGTTTCAAAAATAGAAAAGACTGGTGTCGTGACCACCGTCCAAAAAAATGTCTAATGCATTTTTTATTTGAATATGAATTATTTTTATAATTAACCTGAAAAAATAAAGAATAACATCTTTGATCCTGAATTCAAATCTTTGACGATAATGACCTTATTTTATAATTTACGTTCAGACGTGTTATTTAGACCCATGCATTCGAAGGGCAATTAGAAATTCGAAAAAAACAAAAAAAATTCTAAGTACTTCTGAACGCATGCGTCTAAATTTTAACTTGCGAATGTAAATGTTTAAAAATAGAGTCATTATTGTCAAATATTTGAATCCAGGATTATAGATATTATTCTTTATTTTTTCGGTCAGTTATAAAAAAATTCAAACCTTTCGTACGTGAATATTTTATTATTAAAAAAATATTAATATGTTAATTCATGAGTTGGATTGCATTTAGGTAATTTTTTGTAACAACTTCAGGTGTGCTTGTCGAGATCATAATTAAGTTTTTTTTATCATCGCAAGTCATCGAGTTGTAGATATCTGAGTCTACTTCTACCGTGTCGAGTCTGATTTGTGATCAGAAAAACGAGCGATTCAATATTGAATATGACGCAAAGTCGTGATAAAAGTTACAAATTAAGACATAAGTTGAAGATGAGCCAAATTTAAGATGTGCATTCCTCCGACCGCAAATCAGACTCGACGCGATGGAAGTATACTCGAATTTCTACAGCTCGATGACTTGCAACAATAAAAAATACTAATTACGATCCCGACGAGGTTTGGCGAAGTTGCTACAAAAAAAATATTATGTATGATTAGCATTTTTTTAGGTATTTTTTGTAGCAAGTTCGACTACGCTCGTCGGGATCGTAATTAGTTTTTTGTTAACATTGCAAGCCATCTAATTGTAGATATCAGAGTCTACTTCCACCACGTTGAGTCTAATTTGCGGTCAGTGAAATGTGCATCTCAAATTTGACTCCATCTTCAACTTATGTCTTAATTAGTAAAATTTTATTATGAGTTCATGCCAGAATCAATTTTGAATCTCTCGTTTCTCCGATCACAAATCAGACTCGGCGTAATGGAAGTAAACTCAGATATCTACAACTAGATGTCTTGTGATGTTAAAAAAACTAATTACAGTTCCGACGAGCATAGTCGAAGTTGCTATAAAAAATTACCTAAAAAATGTTAGTCATATTTAATTTTTTTTTTGTAGCAACTTCAGCCACGCTCATCGGGACTGTAATTAGTTTTTTTTAACGTCACAAGCCATCGAGTTGTAGATATTCGAGTCTACTTCCATTGGGTCGAGTCTGATTTGCGATCGGAGAAATGTGCATCTCAAATTTGACTCCATCTTCAGCTTGTCTTAATTACTAAAATTTTATCATGAGTTTGCGTCAGACTCAATTTTGATTCGCTCGTTTCCCCGATCGCAAATTTGACTCGACGCGATGGAAGTAGACTCGGATATCTACAGCTCGATGGCTTGCGAGGATACAAAAAAACTAATTACAGCCCCGACGAACGTAACCGAAATTGTTAAAAAAATTACCTAAACACAACATAACTCATGAATTAAATATTAATATTTTTATTAATAAAAATGGACGACGCTTGTTTGCAGCAAAAGGAAACGTGAAATCCAATGTTCTAATGGACGGTGTTAGCAACACCGTCCATTTTGTTTTTTTCAAATGGTCGGTATTCTCAACACCGATCTTTTCTATTTTTCAAGTTTTCAGAACAATTTTTCAATCTATTTATAATTTATTTATTATATTTCTAATATTAAAAAAATGGGAAAAAAGTTAATAGTTTATACTATCCACTTATCCATGGATGTCTTTATTTCAATGGTACGAGCGCGATTTGTTTTCTTTCCTAGATGCTAGAATTAACTAATATTATCTTTGATGAGCAACGGCCAATGGAATTAGGAATATATCTTACTGGAAGCAATTTATTTGATGATAACGCTGCTACTTTATTCTTACTTAAATGCTGGGATAAGTTATTATTGAATTCATGCAAATAATTTTGTCTTCTATCGGATTATTAGAAATTAGAAGTGTGCAGAGAATTTAGTTATTCTTTAAAATCTTCCTTGGGAAGAAACATATAAATTGCATTTGCATGCACACATAAATTAACACGTGGAACCTAATTGAAGGTCAATAGGTCACATATGTATTTAATAAATACTTAATGATTACTATACAAATAAAACAAACAAAAATAACATTTAACACCTTATGTACTTTTACAAATGACTGTGTTAAATAAAATTTAAATTATTCAATAATTATTTTATATTATTACAAGTAATAATGTAATATTAATAATTTCTACAAACTTGAGAGTTATATTAAATTTTTAATTCGAATCAAATATTTATTTTAAGAAGCGATTATTATTCAGTTATCAAATATTGATCCTCCAAATTATATTAACAATTACTGCTGCTCAAATTAAACATCAAGCAAATTAAAAAGAAACAACTGAAAATAAGACAGCATAAACTAGATTCATAGTGCAAAAAACAACATAAGAACAAGGGTAAATTTGTCATTTCCATCAGTTGGCCGACATTACTGGAATCCGAGTCTGGTACTGCGCAGTACCGTGTAGCGCAGTATCAGAATCGTCCGATATTCTTTAAGATTCGTGCCGAAATTTAAAGACTCCCCCTGATTTTCATCGCTGACGTTCAATCCAAAATAAACGATCGATCTGAACCGTCCGCTACTGTGCTGGACGATAATGCACAGTAGCAAATTCGGATCCACATTACTGAGGCAAAAACTGAAAAAAAGACGATGCGTTGGAATTAGCATTCTAGAATCCAGCTGCCATTGCTTGTGTGTAAAATCGTATTTATATGGAAATCTGAAGGTCATATTAATATCTGCTTTTCACTTTAAGTAACCTCTTTTACCATGGTTAATCTTGATCCAGCAGCCCCATGACAGAGGGACCCCACAAAAATTGAAAGAAGTTTGCTTTTCTACTCCTTGTAAGATTATGTAATTGTAAATTGATTGACAAAGATCCTACAAAAACTTAAATTAGTTAAAAAATGCTAAATACCTTCATTTTTTGAGTTAATAAAAGTTACAATTGAATTACTTTTTCATGAAAAATATGATTGTTAAATTTTTTATTAAAATAAAAGGCAAAAACTTGGCTACACTGAATACTTCATTAAATCCAAACCATTCAATTTATGGAAGTGGCTCAAAGATCATTTTGTCTTAACCTAGCAAAGATATTTGCACTAATTTTTATGAATTAAACGGTTTGAAATTGAATGGAGTATTCAGAATACATAATATATGATAGATTGCCAATAAAAATGACAACATTCTTAAGTTTTTTGTTATACTTTTGACATAAGATCGGCAAGCAAAACTTTATTGTAGTAATTTGATGGACTCTCCCTAATAATATTAGCCCATCACTTACCTTACATTTAGGAGGCGACATGCAAAACAATATTTGTGAACTTTCTATCAACAGGGCCGGTCCTGAGAAATTTGGGGTCCGGGACGGAAGAAACATTTAAATCGTTTGTGTAGACAATTTTTGTTATTACTATACTCTGTCATACAAATTAAATAAGAGACACCAAATCAATATTCCTCAAATAAAATATATGAAATGATGAACATACCAAACGATGCTTCTTACATGTTTTTGATAAACTAATTTTTATATCTTTGTACTTGCACAAAAAACACATCTAAATCACATTTCATTTGAAATGACTTGTAATGAATGATTTTTATATCTATAATTTAATGCATAGTTAAGTCAAAAACTAAATTTAAGTATTTTATTTCATTGCAATTTTTATTTGTTTTTACTTAATTTCTTACATTTTATGTAGAGAGTCAGTTATGCATAATTTGTTAGTTTAATGAAAAATTTGAAATAAAATTTGAAGCTTCTAGCAACGGACTCATTTCATGATTTGTTTTATCGTAGCATCAAATTCATTACTTATTTGTCTTGCAAAATATAGCTTGTGGACTTTGTAAAATTATTATTATGGACTTCTTTCCTCTCGGCGCTGAATACAAACAAAATAGAAAAAAAATGCAACTCCTAATTCATTTGGGCCACACATATACAGGTCTCAAACTCGATTGCACATTGCAAATATGTGAGCTCAAGTCAAATCAAATAATTGCTCTAGACTCATCATATTTAGGGCTGTCAAACGCACGAAACGATCACACAAATACCCTCTTGCAACAAAAAGTCACTTGTGTTTAACGTTGCGTCACAGCGCAACGAAATGTTAAAACATGTAAAACGTGTTTCGTTGACAACCCTAACCATAATTTTTGTTTTTAGTTTAGTTATCATTTTTCATATATGTCTAATTTGTATTGCCCATTGTGTCTTTGTGTCTAGTTTAGTTATCATTAGGACTAGGTCAAATGTAAACCTTATGATTATCCATTGTGCCTTTGTGTCTCAAATTGAACCAAATAAATTTGATGAAGCCAATATGTATCCCAATTGGATCATTGCCATGCAAGAAGAACTTAATCAATTTGAAAGAAACAAGGTTTGGAGACTTGTACCTAAGCTAAAGAATAAAAGTATTATTGGTACCAAATGGGTATTTAGGAATAAAAAAGGATCAAGAAGGTAACATTGTGAGAAACAAGGCTCGATTAGTTTTCCAAGGGTATAGGCAAAGAGAAGGTCTAGATTACGATGAAACCTTTGCACCCGTGGCCCGTCTTGAATCCATTCGAATGCTCTTGGCTTATGCCTCTTACAAATTTTTATCTTATACCAAATGGACGTTAAGAGTGTCTTTTTGAATGAATTCATAGAAGAGGAAGTTTACGTCCAACAACCAATCGATTTTGTTGATCCAACATTGCCAAATCATGTGTATAAGCTTGACAAAGCATTGTATGGTCTAAAACAAGCTCCTAGGGCTGGGTACGGTAGGCTTAGCTCATTTCTAATTGCTAACGAATTCACTAGGAGTAAAAATGACACAACCTTGTTTACAAAGAAAAGAGGCAATGATCTATTATTGGTCCAAATTTACGTTGATGATATAATTTTTGGTTCATTAATGCAACACTTGCCAAATAGTTTGCTTCTTTGATGAGTAGTGAATTTGAGATGAGCATGATGGGTAAACTCACCTTCTTCTTGGGGCTTCAAATCAAACAAACGATGGAAGGAACATTTGTGAGTCAAACGAAATATGCCAAGGAGTTGATCAAGAAATTTGGCGTAGAAGATTGCAAGTCAACCAAGACTCCTATGGCAACAAATGTCAATCTCGACTCGGATGAAAGCAGACAAAATATCGGCATCTCTCAATACCGAGCTATATAGGTAGCTTACTTTATTTAACGACTAGTAGGCCGGATATAATGTATGTCGTATGTCTATGTGCACGATTTCAAGCCAACCCTAAAGAATCTCATGGTATAACGATTAAAAGAATTCTCAAATATATCAAAGGAACTATAAACCTGTGACTTTGATATGGTAGGCAATCAGAACTTAACTTGATAGGATACACCAATGCTGATTTTTCCGGAGATCACATTGATCGAAAAAGTACAAGCGGGACATGCCAATTGTGATCTAGCTGCAAACAAACCTTCGTGACTCTTTCTGTTGGGATAATTAATCGGTGCATTTCAAGTTAGGGTATCATACAAAACTGTTCCCTAATCTAAAGCAATTGCAATCAATCAATTCAAATACCGTTGCGACGTGAATGCAATAAATAAAAGAGCGGAAGCGGTACTTACCTTCCACCCCTACGGTCTCTCTTGTACAATTGTCCTTTCAACGGAGCACCTCTTGTGGTGAAAGTGCAGAAGCGTGTCGTCGTGCGTGAGCGACCCAATTCAGTTTATCCCGGTGCCTATATTTTCTCCAATGCCACGAAATGAACAATGGAGTAATTCTCCTTTGAATGGAAAGAGAAGTGAGGCTATGCACAACACATGTGCCCTATGTCGATAATCGAGAATTTTCTGTTTCAACCAACCGTTGTAAATGGATGCTGACCCAAGGCTATTTATAAAGACGTTAGTGTATCTTGGAAATATGTCAAATTAATTATCAAATATTCATCAAATATTTGAAATTTATTCTATCCAATTCTTTTCCAAATTCTAATATTCACTTATGTAAATAATTCTACGAATTTGGTATGATAGCTATAATATTCAATCAGAAAAGATAATGGTAAATCTAGGCAGTCAAAATCTACCTTGGAATAGATATCATTGCAGTCGTAATTGATTTGGGTTCTAGACTTGGCAGATTTGTTGCCAAATCTCTCCTATCCCATTGCGGTTGCAAAGGATCTTCTTGCGGCCGTAATAGACTTGTGTTTGTGTGGTTTTGCTTGGTCTTTAATCCAATTTGAGTTGGATTTAGCCCAAACAATATTTCTGACTTTACACTAATATCAATATATCATATGATTAATTATAATTGGTCCATTAACAATTATAATTAATTCACTTAAGTTCTATATGCATTCGTGCCCAAGATGTTAGTAAAATACGCATAATTCCATTGTATATTAGTTAATCACATTATTTGGCATATCCATATATTACTCCTTGTAATATTACGTGACATTATGTGACACGTAGTAATCATATAACACATAGTCCAAATTTTATTTATTGGAATTAACGTCTCAATTCCAACAATCTCCCACATGGACAAGTGTGGTCCATTTGATTACATAAGTCGGGATCCGGCCACATCACTTTAACTTTTATGTCTTTCTTTTCATATTTCTTAAACAATTCGGTCCACCAATCATACCAACACATGACTTAAACGATGGTCACCTATAAATGAAGTAATCAGATATGAAACACTTCTGACAGTAAAATAAGATGTTTTGTAGTGTTTTCTTTAATGGTTACCACCCATAAATGAAGTACTCTGATCATAATCTCTCATAAATTAAGAACTCGGACATGAAGCACTATGAGTGGTACACGTTTCTTTTTCGTTGTGTTTTTGTGAATGGTTATAACACTTAAATGAAGTACTCTGATAAGAAACTCTTTTTCTTGTAAGATATGACGCTTAGTAGAGTGTTCTTGAAAGGTTACCACTCATAAATGAAATACACTGATCAGAAACACTTCTCATAGAAGCACAAGATGCTTTGTGGTGTTTTGTTGAATGGTTGCACCCATAAATGAAGTAATCGAATCTGAAATACTTCTCGTGGTAGGATAAGATTCTTTGTGGTGTTTTCTTTTATGATTACCACTCATAAATGAAGTAATCAAATATGAAACACTTCTGGCAGTAAATAAGATGTTTTGTGGTGTTTTCTTTAATGGTTACCATCCATAAATGAAGTACTCTGATCAGAATCTCTCATTAATTAAGTACTCGGACATGAAGCACATAGAGTAGCATTCTATGCTTCTTCGTGGTGTTTTAGTGAATGGTTCCAACACTTAATTGAAGTACTCGAGAAGAAACTCTTGTCGTAGTAAGATATGATGCTTTATGGAGTTTTCTTGAATGGTTACCACTCATAGATGGAGTACTCTGATCAGAAACACTTCTTGTTATAGGATAAGATATTTTGTAGCGTTTTCTTTAATGGTTACCACCCTTAAATGAAATACTCTGATCAGAATCACTTATCATAGAAGCATAAGATGTTTTGTGGTGTTTTCTTGAATGGTTACATAAATGAAGTAGTCAGATCTGAAATACTTCTCGTAGTAGGATAAGATACTTTGTGGTGTTTCTTTAATGGTTACCATCCAAAAATGAAGTACTCTGATCAGAATCACTCGTAAATTAAGTACTCGGACTTCAAGCACATAGAGTAGTATTATTTGCTTCTTCGAGGAGTTTTAGTGAATGTTTCCAACCCTCAAATGAAAAACTCGAGAAGAAACTCTTCTCGTAGTAAGATATGATGCTTTGTGGAGTTTTCTTGCAAGGTTACCACCAATAAATGAAGTAATCGGATCTGAAACACTTCTCGTGATATGATAAGATGCTTTGTGGTGTTTTCTTTTATGGTTACCACCCATAAATGAAGTAAACGGATCTAAATCACTCATAAATTAAGTACTCGGATATGAAGCACATAGAGTAGGAATCTATGCTTCTTCGTGGTGTTTTAGTGAATGGTTACAACACTTAAATGAAGAACTCAGAGAGAAACTCTTGTCGTAGTAAGATATGATGCTTTATGGAGTTTTCTTGAAATGTTACCACTCATAAATGAAGTACTCTGATCAGAAACACTTCTCAAAGAAGCATAAGATGCTTTGTGGTGTTTTTTTGAATGGTTACCACCCATAAATGAAGTAATCAGATCTGAAATACTTCTCGTGGTAGGATTAGATGCTTTGTGGTGTTTTCTTTATGATTACCACCCAAAAATGAAGTAATCAGATATGAAACACTTCTGGCAGTAAAATAAGATGCTTTGTGATGTTTTCTTTAATGGTTACCATCCAAAAATGAAGTACTCTGATCAGAATCTCTTATTAATTAAGTACTCGGATATGAAGCACATAGAGTAGCATTCTATGCTTCTTCGTGGTGTTTTAGTGAAAGGTTCCAACACTTAATTGAAGTACTCGAGAAGAAACTCTTGTCGTAGTAAGATATGATGCTTTGTGGAGTTTTCTTGAAATGTTAACACTCATAAATAAAGTATTCTGATCAGAAAGACTTCTCATAAAAGCATAAGAGGTTTTGTGCTGTTTTCTTGAATGGTTACCATCCATAAATGAAGTAGTCGGATCTGAAATACTTCTCGTAGTAGGATAAGATGCTTTGTGGTGTTTCTTTAATGGTTACCATTCAAAAAAGAAATACTCTGATCAGAATCACTCGATAATTAAGTACTCGGATTTGAAGCACATAGAGTAGTATTCTATGCTTCTTCGAGGAGTTTTAGTGAATGTTTCCAACCCTCAAATGAAAAACTCGAGAAGAAACTCTTCTCGTAGTAAGATATGATGCTTTGAGGAGTTTTCTTGAAAAGTTATCACCCATAAATGAAGTAAACGGATCTGAATCACTCATAAATTAAGTACTCGGACATGAAGCACATAGAGTAGTAATCTATGCTTCTTTGTGGTGTTTTAGTGAATGGTTCCAAGAGTTAAATGAAGTGTTCGAGAAGAAACTCTTCTCACAATAAGATATGATTCTTTGTAGAGTTTTCTTGAAAGGTTACTACTCCTAGATGAAGTACTCTGATCAGAAACACTTCTCTTAGTTGGATAAGAGGCTTTGTGGTGTTTTCTTTAATGATTACCATCCTTAAATGAAGTACTCAGATTAGAAACACTCATAAATGAAGTATTGGAATATGAAGCACATAGAGTAGTATTCTATGCTTTTTCGGAGTGTTTTAGTGAATGTTTCCAACACTAAAATGAAAAACTCGAGAATAAACTCTTCTCGTAGTAAGATATGATGTTTTGTGAAGTTTTCTTGAATGGTTTACCATCCATAAATGAAGTAATCGGATCTGAAACTCTTCTCGTGGTAGGATAAGATGCTTTGTGGTGTTTTCTTTTATGGTTACCACCCATAAATGTAGTAATCGGATTTGAAACTTCTTGTAGTGAGATAAGATGCTTGGTGGTGTTTCCTTTAATGGTTACCACACATAAATGAAGTACTCGGACGTGAAGTATATAGAGTACTATTATATGCTTCTTCGTGATGCTTTAGTGAATGGTTCCAACACTTAAATGAAGTACTCGAGAAGAAACTCTTCTCGTAGTAAGATATGATTTGTTGTGGAGTTTTCTTAAATGGTTATCACTCATAGATGAAGTACTCTGATCAGAAACACTTCTCGTAGTAGGATAAGATATTTTGTGGTGTTTTATTTAGTGGTTACCACCCATAAATGAAATACTCTGATCAGAATCACTTCTCATAGAAGCATAAGATGCTTTGTGGTGTTTTCTTGAATGGTTATCATTCATAAATGAACCAGTCGGATCTGAAATACTTATCGTAGTAGGATAAGATGCTTTGTGGTGTTTCTTTAATGGTTACCATCCAAAAATGAAGTACTCTGATCAGAATCTCCTGTAAATTAAATACTCGGACTTGAAGCACATAGAGTAGTATTCTATGCTTCTTCGAGGAGTTTTAGTGGTTTCCAACAATCAAATGAAAAACTCGAGAAGAAACTCTTCTCGTAGTAAGATATGATATTTTGTGGAGTTTTCTTGAAAGGTTACCAACAATAAATGAAGTAATCGGATCTGAAACACTTCTCGTGGTAGGATAAGATGTTTTGTGGTGTTTTCTTTTATGGTTACCACCCATAAATGAAGTAAATGGATCTGAATCACTCATAAATTTTGTACTCGGACATGAAGCACAAAGATTAGTAATCTATGCTTCTTCGTGGTGTTTTATTGAATTGTTACAACCCTTAAATGAAGTGTTCGAGAAGAAACTCTTCTCACAATAAATGATGCTTTGTGGAGGTTTCTTGAAAGGTTACAACTCGTAGATGAAGTACTCTGATCAGAAACACTTCTCTTAGTTGGATAAGAGACTTTGTGGTGTTTTCTTTAATGATTACCATCCTTAAATGAAGTACTCTGATTAGAATCACTCATAAATTAAGTACTCGGATATTAAGCACATAGAGTAGTATTCTATGCTTCTTTGGGGTGTTTTAGTGAATGTTTCCAACAATAAAATGAAAAACTCAAGAAGAAACTCTTCTCGTAGTAAGATATGATACTTTGTGGAGTTTTCTTGAAAAGTTAACACTCATAAATGAAGCATTCTGATCAGAAAGACTTCTCATAGAATCATAAGAGGTTTTGTGGTGTATTCTTGAATGGTTACCATCCAAAAATGAAGTAATCGGATCTGAAACACTTCTCATAGTGTGATAAGATGCTTTATGGTGTTTTTTTTAATGGTTACAACCCATAAATGAAGTACTATGATCAAAATCACTCGTAAATTAAATACTTGGTCATGAAGCTTATAGAGTGGTATTCTATTCTTCTTCGTGGTATTTTAGTGAATGGTTCCAACACTTAAATGAAGTACTCGGAGAAGAAACTCTTCTCGTGGTAAGTTTTGATGCTTTGTGAAGTATTCTTGAAAGGTTACCACTCATAAATGAAGTACTATGATAAAAAATACTTCTCATAGTTGGATATGATGCTTTGTGGTGTTTCCTTAAATGGTTACCACCCTTAAATGAAATACTCTAATCGGAATCACTTCTCATAGAAGCATAAAATGCTTTGTGGGATTTTCTTGAATGGTTACCATCCATAAATGAAGTAGTCGGATCTGAAATACTTCTCGTAGTAGGATAAGATGCTTTGTGGTGTTTCTTCAATGGTTGCCATCCAAAATTGAAGTACTTTGATCAGAATCACTCGTAAATTAAGTACTCGGACTTGAAGCACATAGAGTAGTATTATATGCTTCTTCGAGGAGTTTTAGTGAATGTTTCCAACACTCAAATGAAAAACTCGAGAAGAAACTATTCTCGTAGTAAGATATGATGCTTTGTGGAGTTTTCTTGAAAGGTTACCACCCATAAGTGAATTAATCGGATCTGAAACACTTCTCGTGATAGGATAAGATGCTTTGTGGTGTTTTCTTTTATGGTTACCACCCATAAATTAAGTAATCGGATCTGAAACACTTCTTGCAGTGACATAAGATGTTTTGTGGTGTTTTCTTTAATGGCTACCACCCATAAATGAAGTATTATGATTAGAATCACTCGTAAATTAAGTACTCGAACATGAAGTATATAGAGTAGTATTCTATGCTTCTTCGTGGTATTTTAGTGAATGGTTCCAACACTTAAATGAAGAACTCAGAGAGAAACTCTTGTCGTAGTAAGATATGATGCTTTATGGAGTTTTCTTGAAATGTTACCACTCATAAATGAAGTACTCTGATCAGAAACACTTCTCAAAGAAGCATAAGATGCTTTGTGGTGTTTTTTTGAATGGTTACCACCCATAAATGAAGTAATCAGATCTGAAATACTTCTCGTGGTAGGATTAGATGCTTTGTGGTGTTTTCTTTATGATTTACCACCCAAAAATGAAGTAATCAGATATGAAACACTTCTGGCAGTAAAATAAGATGCTTTGTGATGTTTTCTTTAATGGTTACCATCCAAAAATGAAGTACTCTGATCAGAATCTCTTATTAATTAAGTACTCGGATATGAAGCACATAGAGTAGCATTCTATGCTTCTTCGTGGTGTTTTAGTGAAAGGTTCCAACACTTAATTGAAGTACTCGAGAAGAAACTCTTGTCGTAGTAAGATATGATGCTTTGTGGAGTTTTCTTGAATGGTTACCACTCCTTGATGAAGTACTTTGATCAGAAACACATATCGTAGTAGGATAAGATATTTTGTGGTGTTTTCTTGAATGGTTACCATTCATAAATGAAGTAGTTGGATCTGAAATACTTTTCGTCGTAGGATAAGATGCTTTGTGGTGTTTCTTTAATGGTTACCATCCAAAAATGAAGTACTCTGATCAGAATCACTCGTAAATTAAGTACTCGGATTTGAAGCACATAGAGTAGTATTCTATGCTTTTTCGAGGAGTTTTAGTGAATGTTTCCAACACTCAAATGAAAAACTCGAGAATAAACTCTTCTCGTAGTAAGATATGATGCTTTGTGGAGTTTTCTTGAAAGGTTACCACCCATAAATGAAGTAATCAGATCTCAAAACACTTCTCGTGGTAGGATAAGATGCTTTGTGGTGTTTTCTATTATGGTTACCACCCATAAATGAAGTAATCGGATCCGAAACACTGCTTTTAATGAATGGTTACTACACTTAAATGAAGTACTCGGAGAAGAAACTCTTCTCGTGGTAAGTTATGATGCTTTGTGAAATTTTCATGAATGGTTACCACTCATAAATGAAGTACTATGATCATAAATACTTATTAGTAGGATATGATGCTTTGTGATGTTTTCTTTAATGGTTACAACACATAAATGAAGTACTCAGATAAGAAACTCTTCTCGCAATAGGGTAATATGCTTTGTAATGTTTTATTTAATGGTTACTACCCATAAATTGAGTACTTTGATCGGAATCACTCATAAATTAAGTACTCGGAAATGAAACACTTAGAGTGGTATCTATGCTTCTTCGTTGGGTTTTAATGGATGGTTACAACACTTAAATGAAGTACTCGAAGAAGAAACTATTTTCGTAGTAAGATATGATGCTTTTTAGAGTGTCCTTGAATGGTTACCACTCGTAAATGAAGTACTATGATCATAAACACTTCTTAGTATGATATGATGCTTTGTGGTGTTTTTTTTAATGATTACAACACATAAAGCTCAGATAAGAAACTCTTCTCGCAGTAGGGTAAGATGCTTTGTGATGTTTTATTTAATAGTTACTACCCATAAATTGAGTACTTTGATCGGAATCACTCATAAATTAAGTACTCGGACATGAAACACTTAGAGTGGTATCTATGCTTCTTTGTTGTCTTTTAATGAATGGTTACAACACTTAAATGAAGTACTCGGATAAGAAACAATTCTCGTGGTAATATATGATGCGTTGTATTGTTTTCTTTAAAGGTTACCACCTATAAATG